>NDGN011510855.1:876-16388 GCA_002564285.1 Tympanoctomys barrerae
GGCCCTTGCGCTTGCCAGGGAAGCGCTTATTCCACTGAGCCATCTCCCCGGCCCCTTGGTTTTGTTTTTAAATAGAAAATAATACAAGTTACTTATTCTTACTTGGCTTTTAAGTTTATGTTTAACTTCCTCAGTGTTTTATACTGTTTACCTAGCGTTGTGAAGCTAATGTTCTAAATTTACTCTTTTGCATTGGTAAATTATATTTAATATTTGGCTTATAATTTTAACTGCCAACCGTTGAGCAAAAGACAAATCTCCAGGATTTGGCATTTTTGAGGTTTTTGTTGCAAATGTTGAAATGTTTAAAGCAGGCCATCAGGAGATGGAAGTGGTGAACTTTTTTTCCAATGGGTGTGAATTTTAAATGACTGGAGAATACCAGTTTGAACTTACCTACTATTACATATATAGTTGTAGTCCACCCAAAGCACATTTGCCTCTGGTGCGAATTGGTTGAAAGATACAATGTGTCTTTGTTCTGTTGCAGCAAAAATGAAGCCTGTATGTTTCTTGGTAGGGAATCTGAAGTCAGAGTAGGCTTTTGTCAGTGTTAGCATATGAAGGCCCATCCTTACAAGTCTGGTTACATATTCTGTGTTACTTTGTTACACATACACTTCTGGACTCTAACACATTGCTTCTTTCTTGCAGTCAGTATGCGGTGGAATTTAATTTTAATCCCAAAAGTAGTTTGCATGTACTCTGGAAGTTTAGTCTAAATAAATTGGATTGATACAAATGTCTCATAGGGGTTTTGAGTGTGCTTTTTTCCTGAAGTTTCCTGACTTTCCTTTTTCAGTAGACATGGGAAAGTCTCTTTCTCACTTGCCTTTGCATCCGAGTAAAGAAGACGCTTACGATGGAGGCACGTCCACTGAAAATATGAGGACTGGATTGGTGAATAATGAGGTCCATAATGACGATGGGAGAAATGGAGACGTCTCGCAGTTTCCCTATGTGGAATTTACAGGAAGAGATAGTGTCACTTGTCCCACTTGCCAAGGAACAGGAAGAATTCCTAGGGGTATGTGTTACGCTTTGCTTTTTCATTAGAGAATCACTCCACACATTACTAAAATGCTGATAGTGTAAAACCTGTGGGTCTAAGCAACTGTTTTAAAATAAAAAATAAGGTCTCGTATTAATTACCTTCAGATAGATAAAAGAACACAAACGTGTTAAGGTTCCCAAAGCAGTAGTGAAGACGACTTCCCTCCATCCAATGTGTTTCTCCTTTCCTGCTTGCTATTGTAGGTAATGCACACTGTCATTTGGAAACTTGGTCCTGTGACTTGGAAACTTGGTCTTGTGACTTGGAAACTTGGTAGAGAGTATGTCACAGTTGCTTATCCTGCTGGCTGTTAAAAGCAACTTAAGCAATTAGGTCATTTTAACATTAGCAATTCATTACTTAAAGAAGAAAATATAGTATTTAAAGCAGAATACCCCTGTACTATGATGAAGGATAAAGAGACATTCATTGATTAATGGAGGTACCTCCAGATTATAATGTTAAGAGAAGTCAGACACACAAGCTTAAATACCACATGGTTTCTCTTACATGAAAAACATAAAGTCAAGAGCAAAATAGAACATAATAGGAAGCAGGGAGATGTTTGGGAGAACAAGAGATTGAAAATGAAGGAGGGAAGAAGGATGGGAAAAAAGAGATGGAAAGGAACTTATAGGACATTAGACCTTTTGTAAGTGGACATCATGACCAAGAATTGGGAGGAGCAGGGGGAGATGAGAGGAATAGGGGACAAAAAAGAAAATTAAGTGGTGGTATATACATGTGCCAACTTCCCACAATAAATGTGATCATTATGAGCTGCAGACATGAAGAAAAAAGAACAAGTTGTTCATGCCCTAAGTGGTTATTTCTGAAAGGAACTCCATGGTGTATGAAGATGACCCAAACAGGAAGAGAAAATGAAGATGTGTTAAGCCACTAGGCACATGAGAAGGAAATAACCTCCTTTGTGGTGTCTGTGGGCTTCCGTAGACGTGGTATGCGTCGAGGTCAGATGTGAGGCGCCTCATGCTGCTTGTATTCTCTACTTGGTAAAAGTTGTTTCATGACTGTGGAGAGATCGTGAAGGAGGGACAGAAGGCAGTGAGTGCATCAGAACCTCTGAGAAATGCCTTGGGTTAGAGGTGCGAAAGGTTACATTTCTGTTGGCTTTTGAGTGTGTTGTTTTCTTCTTGGTAGAGAAAGTATCTGTTTGAGAATAAACTATTTCTTACAGTTTAAGAAATCAATGCCCCCGGCTGAGGGGGAAGGGAGATCTATGGAAGCAGTATAATTATATTTTAGTGGTGTGACCAGCAGACCTTTGGAGTCTGAAGATAGGTTGTGGAAAGTAGAAATAAAGGATGACTCAGTGCCTTTTTATCTGAGCAACTGAAAGAATGGAATAGCAGTATTTACTTTAAATTAAGATGTATGAGAATATCCAGCTCTCAGTGTAGATGGAGAAAAAAGAGCCTCTGGCACTAAACCCTGGTATACTATTGCATTTCAGGGTCAGTCGCATGAGAAAACATCCATGAAGAACACGCAAAAGAGCAGCTAGAGTAAGAGGAGGCAATCCCTGCATGTGCAGTACCCTGCAAGATAAAGAAAGCATAACTAGGAGAAAAATTGGCTAACTTTTAATGCTACTGAGTGATCAGTAATGTGAGAGGTGACCATCAGATTTGATGTCCCGTAGGACATTGCAGTTTGTGTAGTTTGCAAAAATGTGTATTTAGCACATACATAATACATGTAGGGTAGGATCAAGGAGATGGAAGTAAAAGTTGTGTTGTGTTTGAGATATTTTGGAGTACAGAGAAAGAGTAGAGTGGTACAGGAGGGGGTTATGAGATCTGAACCAGGATTTTTTTAATGGAATGATTAATGACTGTATATTGACAAAACTGATCTGTAGAGAAAATATTGGGAATGCAGGAGGTGGGAGAAGTATTGGAGAATTGTCCTGGAAAAATAAAAAGGGTAAGATCTAGTGGTCAAGTGTGGAAGGCTATTCTTATAGAAAAATATAGAAAGTTTCAGTAATAAAGGAAAAGGTAGAGTGGTTGGCCATGGAAGCAGTTAGGCAGATAGATAACATTAATCAAAATTTAGACGAGGTAGACTATGGAATAAAGGGTTTACTGAGCTGTCACATTCTAACCAAAGCTAAAAGGGCCAAATTTCCAAAGCTACAAGTGGCATGGGCAGATAAGTGATTAAAAAAATGTTCACTGGGCTACAAGGGCCAAGATTTTTCATAATGAAATTTGGAGAAGAAGGCTTCAGTCATTTACATTAAACTTATGTTGGTTATAGAAAAAGAGGTAAGACAGTGTAAAGGGACAACATCCTAGGATAGGAGAATAATCCATAAAGAGGAGTTTTTGCTACTTTTTGATTGGTTAGTTCAAAAGCAGAATGCCGTGTGGGCTTGATGAATAATCTTCAGATTACAAGAAAGGAATATGCAGGTGTTTCTTTTTCTTTGAAGATTTACCTTGATGTTCTGAAGTAAAATAAACTTCTTGCCTCCGTTCTCCGTTCTCTGACTTGTGATGTAACCTAGGACATACCAGAGCCCTCTTACCGTTGTGGCAGGGGCTTATGGAAGAGCTCTTCTTTTTCCTACAGTGTGAACTCGGGATGAGTATCAGGGAGCTAGTGAAGGTAGAATGGAAAGCCCACTACTATTGCAGACTCCTACGCTGCCTTGGAATAGTACGCTGAATTCACGCACCTGTAATAAGATGACAGTGGAATACCTTTCTGACAAAGCTGAACAAAAAAGGGGATACAAATGATTGACCATTTGGTGTCTGTATATTCAAAATAGTTAGCATAGATATACAGCTACATTTGCTTAATTCAAAAAATAGAAAGATTTGTTCTAATGGTGTTTGTGGACAGAATGTCATGGCTGCATCTTGTACACTGAATAACCACTAAGACAACAGTGTGCAATGTATTAAGTATTGAAACTGTCCTAATTGGTTTTGAAACTGTCTCACTGCTATTTGTTTCTCCATAAAATTATATAAAAAGGTTAGAAGAGAGTTGAAGTTATCAACATATGGCCTTGCAGAGTTATATTGTGCATAAGAAATTGGAAAATGTACTACAATTTTTAGCCACTTGAATTGGGATCTCAGATGAGGTCACTGAGCTCTCAAAGCTTGAGACGTAGAAGATACTTGTTTTGGTTTTCAGAAGGAATAGTGTTAGAATTTCAGAAGTTTTGGGAAGAAGAGGCAGCAATGTATTTCTTCTGTTGTCTGTCATTCAGACAACCAAATCAGTGACTGACTGGAAATAGAGGAGTTGAAGGAAGGTTTGGTAAATTCAGAATTTCTTATCATGGGGACTTGTTAGGTTTTTTAGTAGATTGAAGGGGAATGCAGCCTTCTCTCTATTATTTCTGATTAGCCAGACATCTAGGAATAAAATGATGCAGTGTCTTCTGTAGAACTCAAGTTCTGCTAAGTTTGAAGAGCTAGAAGGAAGTTTACTAAGAGAATGAGATGAGATCTCGATGGACTTCTAGGCTTTCTAACGTATGATATAAGAGGGTGCCACTGTATTTTTATTTAATCATGTTAATAAGTATTTAAACCTACTGCTTTTACTTTTAGGACAAGAAAACCAACTGGTAGCATTGATTCCATATAGTGATCAGAGATTAAGGCCAAGAAGAACGTAAGTGATTTTAAGAAAATATGAGTTTCCTAGTTTGGTTTTTGTATCTTTTCATTTCCAATTATGTATCAATAATTATTCTAATTAGGATCATTAACAGGAAATTTTCTATGAGGTTGTTAAGCTATGACATATGCTTTGTGTCATTAAATGAAAAGGATTTTTGGTTGGGGTGGTATTTTGAAAGCAGTATGATGTCTTTGTCTTCTCAAAGTTTATTATAACAGATCCAGAGTAGCAGTGGGAAACATGCATGTACCATTTTTATTAAAAATGAGTGAAAAATTATTCCAATTCCTCCCAGCATAGTAGTGGGCATTCAAACCACGATGGCAGCAGGGACCCAAATGTACCTAATGGTTTCAGGAGGTTGTCAAGGAAACGAAACAAAAGTATTTAAAGGGTTTAAGCATCACACTGAACAGAGCCAATAGCTATTGGAAAAGAACCCTATTCAGAGGACTCCAAGCAAATAGTTTTGAGAATTGCTTGTTCCAGTAATTGGAGAAAGTACTACCAACTACTGTAGGCCTTCAGAGGAGCCAAAGGAACTGGACCATCCTAAGTTCTCAAATATTCTAAGTTATATCAACAAAAACTCTTTCAAAAAGACGTATATCCTGGGGTGGGGGGGAGCTGTTGGGAGGATAGGGTTTCATCTACACAGGACAGGAACTAGGAATAAAGCAGAGACAATTCCAGCTACTGGGGAGTCAGTCTCAGAACTATAGAGGTGAATCCTCAGAGGCCATTTCTTTTAAGGAAGGACGGAGCCCAAAGGAAGCAGCCCAGGTCCATCCTCATCACCCAAAGTGAACCTTCATTTTGAAATACAAATATACTTCTTATTTAAACACTAGCAACAGGACTAGAACTCATTGAAATGCTAAAAGATGAAAACAATGTAGGAGAAAAGAAAGTGAAATTTTAATATGAAATTACCAAAAAATTAACTTATAGACAAAAACTATGACAGAACATTGTCAGAAGTTGAAACACTCAGACATGAGATAACCAAATAACAGGAAGATGTGAACAGAGACTCTGCAGATCCCATAAAAGAATTAGAAAAGTATTTTTGCGCAAAACTAGAAGGACAAAAGGGTAAATTCATACCCTACAGAGTAGTAAAGGAAATAGAAAATAAACAGGAAGAAAGAAGGAAAACACATACACGAAATTTATTTAAAATGTTGGAGAAAAAAATGATGCAAGCTATAAAGAAAATTGAACATGTATTTAATTGGAGCCCCTGAAGAAAATCCAAAAAATAGAACAGAACGAATACTAAACATTTAATTCAAGAATACAGCCCTAAAATAGAAAGGATGTGATGCTGCATATTAAAAATATATGCCACCATCATGTTAAAAGAACTAAAACAGAAAAACCAATTCTAGAGAGAGTCTTGCTCTTCGAAGGCTCAAAAAAAAAGCCTTTGAACATGCAAACTGAAGGGTCAGAATTTAATTTATAGAGGGTGGGTACACTAACAGGTTGACACTCTACTTCTTGAGCACAGTGCTTCAGAGTGGTAAACCATCAGATAATATATCTGGTAATCACTGAGATAAAATGAACGAAAGGTTATGTAAATGTTCTGGCCCTTTATTGTAAACTACTTGTGAAAACAACTTGAGCAGATGGTTATATAAAGGTACTGATCCTTTATTTTAAAATGTGTAGGAGAATACCAAGATGAAAAAACAGCTAATATTAAAACCATTTTAACCTCACTGGGAAGATGTTTCTAACTATGATTTAGAAATTACCAATGAGGAAGGAAAAGTGCAACAAAAGTTAAATAGCATAAATAAACCTTTACAGGTTGACAGTAGAACCTTAAGACCATTATTATTTGCAAATCATTGCATCCAGTGGGCCAATATCCTTATTCTGCAGTGCTTAAAAATGTAAGGAAAGAGAAACTTCATAAAGGGGCACGGGGACCAGAAGCCAGTGCACACGCACACACACACGTACACACACACACACACACACCATTGATCTTAAACACATGTTGCTTATTAAAGAAATACCAAAGAAAATTGCACTGAGATATCATTTCTATCCATGAGATTGGCAAAAATCCAAAATTTGTTAGCATATTTGGTTGGCACAAAAAATACGTATGTGCATGCCTTGCTAGTGAATGGGAATTTGGCATTATCTAACAAAATTATGTATGAAGTTACTCTTTGGTTCAGGAACTCTGAAAAATATATTCTAAGGATAGCTGTCAAGTTGAGTAGCATCTGTAGAAATTACTCGTGTGCCAATATTTGTAATAGCAAAAATCTAGACACAATTTGAATAACAAAATAATAGAAGGCTGGTAAGTAATATTATGTGTACCTGACAGTAAAATGGAATGAAAAAGATTACCATAGTGTAATATTTAGAGCACATTTTTGTTTGAAAACACATTTTACATCTGCACATGTGTGCATAGTGACAAAAAGAACGAAATTATAAGTCATTAACTGATAAAATTAGTTTCCCTGAGAGTTTGAGAGGGGACTGGTAACCAAGTAAGATTGGGCTTTGCAACCACTTTCTCTTTACATAACCTAAAAGATGAAATCAAATGTTAAAACAGTAGCTCCTAAATTTGAAACAAAAAGAAAGTAATGATGCTAACCATATACTGAGTTGATGAATAAATGCAGCTGAAAGCGTTCCTGTTATTTAAAATCATTGTATTTTGATGGATTGTCAAATCTAGTGAGAGTTCTAAATTGCAAGTAGAACCATGACAAATTTTAAATTGTACTCAGGTGTTGTGTTGAATACTCAGTAGGAATATTCAGAGAGTAATTTTCCCATTTTTATACATAAAGCAAATAAGTAGGTGAATGTCATTAAGGAACAAAATTTTCAGTATAGAAGCAGCAATACAAGATCGGATACAGAGTTTCCACTTCAGATAAGGATACAAGTAACCTAAACTAATTAAGAAACTTGACAAATACATTAAGCAACATTTTCAGATAGCAGATCTTAGGCAGCAAAGGAAGACATCTCTGAAAACAAGAAAGAAAATGAGTTAAGCCGTACTGTTGTTGCACTTAACTGTCTGGAAACGGGTCACAGTTTGTAGCACAAGGAACAGAATCTAGGCAGTGCTTAGCCACCCTCCTGCCGTGAAGGCGTAGACCTGAGGGCCCAGGAGGCCGAGGAGACTGCATTTGGCAGAGCACAAGGTAGAGAGCCCCAGCGGCTCCTTCGAGCCGGCAGAGTATATGCCAGCAGAGTATAGAGTAGGGCCAGAGGCTGGGGTAAGAGTCCGCGATGCCCACACAGGACGTAGACACTTGTTTCTCAGTTTGTAAGGTCTTTATTTCTTTTAATGAGTTGGATGAGTTATGGTGAAGTATTTACAAAATTATATTTATTAATTGTGTTTTGTATACTTCAGCTATGTCATTTAATACTAAAACCTATATTACTCTTAAGAACTGAATTACCTTAAAGAGTACAGATAGAAATGACAGCAGTGAAATTCTGACTTGACACTACATGTACTGCAGAAGCTTTGTGACTTGATCAGTACTGTGTATCTCCCAGGGTTTGTTGCCATCCCTAGGATCATAAAAGTCTGGCAGTGTTCAATTTTCCAAGAAAAATGCATGTACCTGGTCAGTGCACTAGCCTTTTTTTTCAATTTGAAATGAAATTCAACATGGAATGTTATTGTCCTCCCGGGTTCAATATACCTGCGATAGCTGTGAATAATGTAGACTCATACATTCACGATTAGGACTGCTCTGTTTGAGCAGGTTAAGAAGTACGGAGAGTGAATGTTCACTCAGTACGATAGCACAAGCCTAACAGTAGCAATTTAATGAAGTTTTTCCTTTTTGAATACATCATTTGCTCTTTTTTTTCTTCACTTAGGCAATTTAAAATGCTCACAAAAAGTTATGAAACATCCTTACAAGGCTATTTAATCGCTGTTGTGAGGCATGCAATGATTAACTTCATAAAGGCATAGAAAATTGGTTTGGAGAAGCATATGGGAGAAAGAATAAAAAGAAAGATTTGTTTGTATAATTGTGCTATCAGGAAGATGACGTGCTATATGACTTAGAATAGAAGGCCTTTTAGCAGAGGGCTGTGTGCTGGCCAGATCAGGAAATCTTAAACAGCTCTAAGAATATTCTTAAGCAAAAAGAAAATTTTCCTTTATAGAGATTAGAAAGAAAATAGTGAAAAGAGGGTAAATATTGCTGGGAAGTTAGAAGTGTATCAAAGACATTGAGTTATCTTTTCTTATAATTGGAAAAATTTCTTTGATTGATTAAAAACTGTAACAATTTCAAGCCCAAGTTTATCAATGCAAATAATTTTCTTTTTTTCTTTCTTTTTTTTTTTTTTTTTTGGTAGTAAGGACCTAAGTGTTAGGGGCTGACAAAACTTAAAATTGAATTAATTCTAGTCATTGAGATTGATAAAGCACATGATTATTCATTATTTTTTAAGACCTCCCAGGGTAATTCTGATGAGCAGTCAGTTTAGGAGAGCATGTCGTGGTGAAACTCAGCTGTGAAAACTCTGCCTCAGTAAGTTCAGCAGGAATCTTTGGAATCTGTGTCTGTATAGAGCCCCTGGGCTTGAACCTACTGTGAAATCTGGTGTAAGAATTACCTCAGTAGACGTTCAGTAGAGGCCTGTACTCCCATTCTCCAAAAGAAGTGAATTCATCTTCCAAGGAGAACATTTTAATGCTTAGTAGAGTCAAAACATTACCTAGTACTTCAAGAATATGAATGTCTGGTGAAATTATATGTCTTCTTGCTGGTATGATACATAGAAAAATATTCAGGGTAAAAAGATTTTCTCTAACGGTATCGTTGTACAATTTTAGGTACACTAAACTGGTTCCTGTCCTTTTCAGAAAGCTGTACGTGATGGCGTCTGTGTTTTTCTGTCTGCTCCTTTCTGGATTGGCTGTGTTTTTCCTTTTCCCTCGATCAATTGATGTGAAATACATTGGTGTAAAATCAGCTTATGTCAGTTATGATGATCAAAAGAGAACGATATATTTAAATATTACAGTAAGTACAAATTTATGTTGAAACCTCTTATTCCATCCTTTATCCTATTAAGTGGCATCTTTATCCTGTTTGAGAGCATGTTTGTTAGATATAACACTCTGGTCTGCTATCTGTATATCTTTGCTGTGTTGATCCTTCTGTACTGTTTCTGATTTTGCTTGAAAATAGCATATAATAAGTACTGGTAATTCACACATAGAATTATTTAACATCTGAAAATTCCTTTAGTAAAATAAAATCAACATTTTCTGGAAAACAAAAAGTATTACCATCAATTAACTCTACAACGTTTGACACTCACCCCTAGCAAGGTTTGCTCATGTGTGATTCAATAGAAGTTATTTATAAATGTAACATTTACTGCCTTGCATTTTGTGAAATACAATTTTTTTGCCATGTGTAACAAGCCAGTCCTTTATTCTGTTTAAATATGAAGTAAAATGATTGTTTGATTTTTTTTTTTCTTACAAATTAATGGTTAAGAAAATGTCCTCTATGTTTCCCAGGACAGCATTTTTAAAAAACATTGTGCAAAGACCAAACTCCTAAAAACAGTAAACAAAGACTCAAAGATCCTTTTCTACTATTGTGTGCACACATACGTGTGTATATAATGTATATATAGATTAAGTACGGCTTTTATCTGGATGTTCTCCCGAAGTCTCAGGCACTGATGCATGGAGAGTTTGGGCCAGATTTAGGTGTGACACTGAGATTAAAGGCATAATGCTGGGATTGGAGACAAGAAGGCCCATGCTGGATGTGGTTGGCACCACCCAAAAGTCCATAGCCTGGATGGGATGAAAGAGAAAGGCAGGCTTTCTGCTGCTTGCTGCCTTCCACATCATAGAGTCCTTCTCCTCTGCAGTGCACTCTGCCATCCCGCCCTCCTCGAGAACTAGCCAACTGTGGACTAAACCCTCTATGAACTGTGAGCAGAAATAAACCTTTCCCTCCTTTAGCTTGTGGGTGTCAGATATTTTGTCTCAGCAATGAGAAATGGGTCATGCTAGGCATAGCACGTGTGGCTTCAGGCACAGGGGCGCCCGTGGGCCTGGTCTGTTTGGAAGAGTGTGGACTTAGTTGGTGTTCCTGGCAGAGGTGAATGCCACAGTAGACATAGGGACTCCTGCAGTGTGGTTGAGAACACATGCTCCTGAGGGATGGCCAGTGGAGTGGAAGACAGGGCCAGAGTGGGACGCTGCTTTATTACAGAGAAAAGACTGTTCCTAGATCCACTTGTTCTCATTGTATGCAGCCAGAGCTGATAGCATAAGGACTTAACAAAAAAACTAGAAACATATCATTCACAATAAAATTGTGAATGCAGCGTGCCAATGTTAATTGTGAATAAAACAACATAACACTGTGCTAATTTTAAACATTTTTATATAATCATGGGATTATTAGTATTTTCCCACTTAAACAGCTCCATAGAACAAGGAAGATAGTTTCCCTTTTGTTTCACTTTCACAATGGCCAGATTTTTTTTGGCCTGCTATATATATTTTTTTGGTTTGCTACAGTGTCCAATAGAGTAAATATGCAATAATAACTATTAAATGTGAAGTTTCCTTTGAAATCCAGTGTGTGTCAGTATGAATTTCAAAGCTTAGTTTAAACAATTTCGTAGGAATTCTCGTGTCTTAGTCACCTTCTCATCCTGACACACATAGTACCCAGCACATTCAAGTTAAGGGAGGAGAGATTTATTTTGCCTCACATTAATCTCTGGTTGGCAGGCTCCCAGGCAGGACAGCAGGGCAAAGGGACACAGCAGAGAAGAGCTGCTTACGGCATGCTGGATGGGAAACAGTGACGGGAGGAGCCCCGAAGGGAGACAGAAGCCTCCAGGGTCACACACGCATAACCCACTCTTCAGTCAGTCTCTACTCCACAGTGTCCCACTTAGCTATAAATTCATCTCTAGCCTAATCCACAGATGAGGACCACACCTGCTCCACTCGCCTCCCCAAGCCCCCACCTCGGAATGTGTGAGGCTTGGAGGGGACATCTCAATGTAAAACCTTTCTGTCCCTGACCCGCCTGCCCAAGACTTGTGAATATCCCTTTATGTAAAATTAATGTAGTTCATCTCTAATAGTTGCCAAATTCCTAACAGTCCCAAGTCCAAAATTTTCTTTGAGACTTAAGGCAAACTCTTAGCAAAATACATTTGCTTCATTTCTAGGGAGTCAACAAAGTTCTAACCAGTTTAGAATTGATACAAATTGCAGAGTCTTCTCTGAGACTTAAGACAAGCTCTTAGCTGTGAGCCTCTGTAAACTACAGAAAGTTAAACATTGCTGACATACAGTGGCAAAAGGTGAACCCATTCTGAAAAGGAGGAATCTGGGGATAGAAACCAACAGAACCATAATAATACCAAAGCACAGTGGGGCAGACATTAAATCCCACAGTTTCACATCTCACACGCAGGGCAAGCTGAGACAGTGAGATGTGAACTCTGACATGTGGCCTCACAACAGCATTGCCTATGGTTGTAGCCCTTATGACTTCTCTTTTAGACTAGATTTGCTTTGTCTTTGTAGCTTTCTTAGGTTTCTGGGGTCTCCACTATACTTCTAGCTGTACTCTCACAGTGATATGCACCACCCACTCAAGTGCACAGCCTGGCTTCCCAGGCCTTCTTCTGAAATCTGGGTAGAAGCCTCCATGACCTCATAAGCCTTGCATTTTGCATGCACTTGAAGCTAGCACCTAGTGAATGACTCCAAGGTCTGTTGACCTTCAGAGCAACCGCCAGCCCCTTTTGCATCATGTCAGTGGTCGGAGAGGCCTCCATGTGCCTAGATGGCAAAGCGAAGTGACCTGAATCCTGGAAAATCAATTTCCTGGGCCGCCTTTCTTCAACAGAGTGCCCTCAGGCCTTCTTCTCAAAGCAAAGTGTTTTACTTTTGCAGGCAGAAGACTGGGGTCCTGCTCTTTGCAGATGCCCTCAAGCCATTTTCCCATTGCCTTGATCTAAAGTATGTGGCTTTTATATTTATTTTTTTGTTTTGTCATGTTAACTTTCTAACCACCAGTTTATCCTGTGTTCTAGGTGTGTAGGCTCCAAGTTTATTGGAGCTTTCTTTCTGGCCAAACTTGAAGCTTTTAAAATGACTCAGATGTGCCATTTGCCCTTGATGCTCAATGTAGATCTGTCTGAAAGTCCAGAACAAACCCAAGCCACGTCGCTAACATTAGGCTGCGTTGAAATTTCCTCAGTTTGTTGCTCTTTATCTCAAACTCCCACAAAGTCTCAGAACATGAGCAAACTATAGACAGACACAGGTTCTGCTAAAGCGTAATGTACGGAGTCTGGAGTTTAACTGCCAAGGGGGTCTTTGTTCCCAGAGGAAATCTCCTAGGCCTCCTCTTACCATCTGCGTTTCTGTTAGCCTTTCTAGGCTTCTGAACTCTGACCAGAATGTCACATCAAGACTGACTTAACAGCATTGTCGGGTTTTCCTAGTCAGCATCTCCAAGCCTTCCCAAACGCCTCCTGTGAACCAGTTCCAAAGCCTTCTGACATCACAGCAGTGATCCTATGCTGGTAACAAAGCTGGCTTTGGTTACTTGTCATTTTGACACAATACCTGACACCCACCAGTTAAGAAATGAGGTTTATCTTGGCTTAGTTTATAGAGATTTCCATGCACAGTCAGCTGGCTGACTCCAGTGTGACTAGTACAGCATGACACAGAGGCGGGCAGAGAACGTGGTCATGATGTAGTGACTACACAGCAGAGAGACTCAAGGAGGGTGACAGGAAGGAAGAGACACTTCTAGGTCTGGTGACCTTTTCCTACCAGCCTCCAGTTTGATAGCAAGTCAGCTGTGATGCCACTAGAATCAGGGCACCTCCATAGGGCCCACCTATGATCCAGCAAGGCTTTAGGGAACATGTAGATAGAAACCATAGTATTCTGTATTTCCAGATAGTGCTTCATGACAATAACTAAACATTAAATAAGAAATGAGAATTGCTGTTTTGATGAACATTAGACTTCTCCGGAGGGTGTTAAGAGACTAATAAGATCATAGATTAGATGTTGATAGGTTCTCTTAACAATAGTTGAAAAATAGACTAATGTTGCTCTTGTTTCCTAAAATGAGTAAATTGTAATAGAGAAAAAAAAAAAATTCTCCAACTTCATGCAAATAGCACAGATGATTTCTGTGACTAATTGGATTTAATTAGTTTCCTAATGCAGCTCACAGAATTCAGGAAAACAATATGCTTAAATGTACTGACATTTTATGCAAGATATTTTAAGAGATGTAGATGTGCCTGAGCATGGTGCCCTGTCCCTTATGGGCCAGCCAGATTGCTCAGGTGACTAAAGTGCCACTGGGGTTCAGTTCCCCACGCCACATGGCATGCTGGCCCTACCCCCACGGCGTGCTGAGACGGCAACTGAGACTGGACATGGTGGTGCGCGCCTGTAATCCTAGCTCTTGGGAGGCTGAAAACAGGATCACTAAGAGTCCGATCTGTGTAGTGAGACTCTGAACCCTATTCCAAATACATTAAAAAAAAAAAAAAAAAAAAGACAAGAGAACTGTGAGTTCCAGGCTGATGTAGCCAACTTAGTAAAACCCTGTCTCAAAACCAACCAACAAGTAATAAAGAATATAAATAAATTGTCAGATGGAGAGATCCATAAGTTAAGGTCTGGGATGGTCCAGAGCACAGAAACTTCTGTCCCTGCGCAGTTGGGCCCCCCACCCTCCTGGTGCCTGTGTGACTTCCTGTTTTCCTTTCTGCCTGTACAGTAGTACCTGGATCTGTGTTGTGTCAGAATTTCATGTCGACCTCGTTGCTAAAGCATGATGAAAGTGAATGAACGCAAAGAGGGATGAGATAATTGTGGGAGCGCAGTAAGCGCTTCCTGTGTAGACTCTTCCGTAGAACACGTTTGTGAAAGTAATTCTGTCTACTCAAGATCTTAGACTAGTGCCTTTGACAATAAGTCATTATTTTCAAGTTTGTAATTGTCACTTTTTATTTATAATTTAAATGGACTCACTGTTTTCTACAAGAAAAATTAATCCTTTAGTAATAAATTTATATTTTTTCCTTTTTTTTAGACTTTGTTAATATTTATCTTCATGTTTGTTTTTCCTCTCAATACATTTTTTTCTAATTCTCCTTATTTTTATCTCACTACTTTGTATCAGTGCTCCTTTTAATATTCTAATGAAAATTATGGTTATGTCAAAAAAACATAAGCCAATATTAATTCATATAAATAGAGGATTCCAAGATTCTCCTAAACTGCATGACGTGGTCTGCACTGAATGAAAGATCCATTTTTCTCAAATTATTAACCATTTTCCTATTGTGTCTAGAAAGGAAATTAGGATGATTAACAACCTAATAAGTAAAAGTATATTAAATAAAGAATACTGCTCTCCTTTCGCGCTCTTGCTCTTTGCCGCCACCATGAACGGCTGCCCTCTGCCATGTGCTGCTCTGCCTTGGAGCCAGCTGAGTGTGGACTGAAACCTCCAGGAACTGTGCCTGCATTATTGCATACTGGCGATATGGTACCTGGCTCGGTGCAGTCAGTTGTCCAATCTGTAGACAAACGGTAACTTTACTCCTAACGGCATTTGTTGACACCGATCAGTCTCAGGATGTTGTAAGATTGTATCAAGATGTTAGTGAAGGGCCGGGGAGATGGCTCAGTAGAAGAAGCGCTTCCCTGGCAAGCACAAGGGTCTGAGTTCAA
>NDGN011510858.1:504-11018 GCA_002564285.1 Tympanoctomys barrerae
TTCTTTCTTTCTTTCTTTCTTTTTACCAACTGTGAGAAAATTATGATATTTCTGGAACATTTCTTTTCTTCATTTTGCCTCTGGGATTTTTTTTTTCTTTCTTGTTCACATTGTATAAATCAGGTGAATTTCACAGAACACAAAATGAACCACTTAGTACACTCATAGCATTATGCCTCCACCACCACCATAGTTTCAAGGCTATGAAAGAAATTCTGGTACCAAATAAGCAGAGGCTTCCTGATCAACCCTTAGGAACCACCAGTCTGCTTCCTAGTTCTGTGGATTTATGCATTTTGTTCATTTAAGCAAGTGGAATTACACAGTGTATAACCATTCACAAGTTGAATCTTTAACTTAGAACAACGACTCTGAGGATCTGCACTGTGTAATTTGTATCTCTAAATTATTCCTTTTCATGATCGAGTAAGAGTCTATTATGTGGATATTTGGATATTTCATAATTTAGTTTTCTTTTCTTTTTTTTTTCTTGGCAGAAACAGGGATTGAACTCAGGCTCTTGTACTTGCCAGGCAAGCGCTTATTCTACTGCGCTATCTCCCTGGCCCACAATTTATTTTTCCTTCATTCATTGAAGGATATTTTTTTCTTGTGTCTACCTATGTGCTTTTATGAATAGTGCTGTTGTAAACAAAATATGTAGAATTATTTGCATGTGTTCTTAATGCAGGGGATTCATACACACTAGTGGACTAACCTGTTTTGAAACTGTCTCATTGTTGCTTTCTTCTCAATAAAATTATTTTAAGAAAAAGAAAACAGACACAATAGTGGAATTGCTTCTTCATATTGTAATTATATGTTTACTTTCTAGAGGATTAATGACAGTGGTGTACATTGTGTGTTTCTCAAATTGGTTTCTCATTTTCTTTCATTCATTCTTTCTCTCCAGTTACTCTTCTCTCCTGAAGGGAGGTGACCATAATTTTGAAAACCCAGCACCTGTCCTTAGGGTCATAGCTACCTCTTACTATGAATTTGGGCAAAACACTTAGTTCTAAGAGCCTAGTTTCCTCTCTCCACAAATACTGATGAAATTTGCAGTATTGGAAACATTAAAAGGTACATGGCGTGTTACTGTGTTTGAATATGACAAGCATTTGATATTAACCGAAACATAAACTGAGAAGAATCAAATAATTCTCCATAATATGGGAGAATATTTATCTGATGCTTAGTAACACACCTTCTTCTCTATTCCATTCCATGCCAGAATTCCACCGCCATTGAAATGAAATCCAAGAATTTCCAACCATATACAAATTTACGTAAGAAAGGTACAGATGGAGGTAAAGAAGAAGAGTAATGTTTTATGTCACTTTTTTTCCTAAGGACTAAAACATTAGTCTTTGAAAGGGAAGATGTTTGCTTTGAGGTTCTGTGATTTTTGGAAAGACACACATTTACTCATTTTTGCGTGGACTAAACTTATCAGTCCTCCTCTTTTCAGACTTTTCAAAGTATACTCAATTATATTTGAGGACTTATGAGAGTCCTTCTGTGGCCTGCGGTCACTGCATGATTCCACTGACCTTGCATCTCAAACCTCCCCGCCTGTGATTCTCCTTAGCTCCATCTGCTATGGTGACATTTGTCTCCTTGATCTCCTTCCATCCCACCTTCACCTTCCAGTTCATCTTTTGTATTTTTCTTCCTGGAATGCTCTGTCATCAGAAATTAAGACAACCATCTCTACAGTACCTCACCCAAATGCCAATGAATATTTTACTAGGGAAGCTTTTCTGACAATCTTACATGAAATAATTCCATTTCTCTTTTGCTACTTCTTCATCTCCTTTATCCCACTTAAATTTTTGACTTTACACAGTACTGGCATCCTTGGTGGTGTCATGTATTCATTTCTTTAGTCCATACTGTGTGTCTTTCCCAGGTATTATTTAAGTTTACTGGGGAAAAGGCTTTGGTTTCTTGTTTAGTGACCCATCACCAGAAACATTGTCTTTCCCATAGTAGGTGTCTCAGCAAGTATTGTTTCAAAAATGAACATTCCTAGAACTAATAATACAGCAAAGCACTTGGTTTCTTTCTCAGAATTACATTCCTTATACAAACATAAATGTCTTGCTGAAGCAAAATTAGAAGTTCCATCAAGCTTCCTTCTTATTTGCCAATAAAATATGAAAGATTTAAAAGTAGAATATGTGTTCATGTAGGTTATAAATTACCTCAAGATTGAGAGTCTGTCCTTTTACATTTGTTATTGGAAATAGCCTATTATAAGGACTGAATTAATATGTATCAGGACTGTTTTAAAAATGCATAATGTTTTGCACTGGTATTCAGTCAACATCTATATTCAATTAAATAATCATTATAGTTGCCTGCATTGGTGCATTACACTAATGGCAGGAGCTGTCCTACTTGCAAGGGACGGGTTTTGTTACCGGATTATATAGGTGACATGCTAAGTCTGGGTGAGATGTAAAAGCCTGAGATTCTGCCCTCATGAATTTGTCTGTGTGGAGTGGAGAGTGTGTAACTATGAGTACTTCATACACGCAAAAGAAAACAAAGAAATCCCTCACCCCTATTGAGCTTTGGAGATAAATTGAAGAGCAGATTTGCATTAAGTTTAACTGTAAAATGTGTCAGGTTTTGCTTGGGTTGGATCCCCGGACAACATTTCCTTCTGTAGCTAATTCACCTGCTCTGGCAGGTGTCCTCATCCGCCATATATATAAATATTTGTCTAAATTCTTCCTATTTTATCATTCTGTTTTGTGTGTATTAGAAAAACCAGAGCCTGAGCCAATCTGCCAGGGAAGAGCAGCTTTTCCAGCTTTCTTTTGGTCTCTCTGAATATTCTTTTTCATACTTGGCTGGCATAAGACAAATATTTCTCAAATAAATGGGGTCTTAGTGCATTAAAACGCAAAAGCAAAGCATAACCTATTGTATTTCCAAGAGTCTCCAGTGGCAGTTTTGTGTAAGCATACTACTTTCTTTGGGACCATGTTACATTTCACATTTACTTATCTGTTTATTTATTTATTATTTTTGTCATGACATTATTGTCTTTGAAGGCGGATGGACTTGGATTGAATTTCACCTCTTTCGTTCCATAGCACTGCCATCTTGAGTACCTGGCTTGATCTCTCTGAAGCTTGGTTTGCTTCTCTCTGAGCTGTGAAATTGTAGAACAGAGGCATCTACAGTTGACTGTGTACTGTCCATTTTTGTTTGTGAGGCATCTGTTCTGCATGACCTGCTTTGACCCTGCCAGGCAAAAGGACTCCCTTGTGTTGCTTCAGGAAGAACGTCGAACATGGCCCCGAGGTCCATGACAGAAGCTCAGTTCATCAGTGATGTCAGGGCGTGGACCCAGCTGTGCGTCCTGTGTTTCTGCTGGATGAATGAAATGACATCAGTACGCTTAATGTGCACCCCTAGATTTTTGAAAATAAGGCAGAATTGTACATTTGCATGGAGATCAAGAGTAAACTCTCTTACTCCCCAAATAAAAACAAAGAAGCAAATAAAATACAAAGGGCAAGCTTAAAATAAGCCAGAAAGTTGAATCCCATTAATGAATATTGTGTATTCTACTGTACACAAAAGCAAAATGGTAAAATAAGAAGAATTTAGACAAATATTTAGATAGATGGTAGATGAGGCTATCTGGCAGAGAGGTGAATTATTTACAGAAGGAAATGGAATTTCTATTTAAATTTTCCAAAAGAAAGAAAAATTCTAACACCAATACTGATTAACTTCAGTCATTTCATATTGCTTTCATGTGGACATTACCTAGAACGAGGCTGGCATAGTGGAATCATCATGAAATTAACAAAAAAATTAGGAGTTCAGTTTTTCTTCTGTTAATTAGCTGAACAAAATTAGGAGGGTTGATAAGTCATGTGGTTGGCAAATAGTCATGCTTCATTTCATTTTGAAGTATTGTTATTATTTGAAAGAGACAAAGAGATAGTTGTCCTATTTCATTGTGGTGAATCCTGGCAATTCCTGGCTTCCCTGATCATTCAATTCTGCAAAGTTGAGAAAAAAATTGTAAAGTTCTAAAGTTGATTTGTGAGCCAGCCTGCTCTACTCACTTCAGGTAACACAGTAAATCAACATGTATCTATTCCCTGAGAAAACCTACTTTTTAAGTCATTATGACAGTTCTTCTAGAAATGTGACTTATTAGCATTCAAGTTTATCTATAAGAGAAATAAAAATCTCTGTAGAGGCAGGTAGGATTCCATTCAAATTGTGTATATCTGGAGGTTGTCTTGGTTACTTTTCTCACATTCCTGAGACAAAATAGCTTACATCCAAAATGAAGGAAGAAAAGGCCTATTTAACTCACAGTTTGTGGGGGATTCTGTTCATTATTAGCTGGCTCCGAGGCAGGGTGACGTGGCACGGGGCAACATTTCAAAGCGACAGTATACAGCAAAAGCAACAATATCCAAAGTGGGGAAGGCAAGCCTCTTTTCTGTTCTTATATTTTAAGCAGTCTACAACCTCCTAGGGCAAGTGTAGGGCTCAGGCCATCTGTGTGTCCTCCTCTTGCACAGGTTTAGGATGTTTGCAAAATAAGGACCCTAACTCCCCAATGAATCACTTAATTAGCCTTCTAAACTTCTCAAGTTTGCACAATACATCAACACTAACAATCCACCCCATTGTCAATTTGAGGACTAGGCACATTTCTTTAAACCATTTCTAGTTACAAAGACATACTTATTCTTAACATTTCACTTCTTGCAAATGATAACACAGGTTCAGCCATGCTTAACAACCAATATTAAGTCTATCAATATCATATTACCTTAGAATCATAACATTCCTCCCCTATCCCGCAAAGGAATCATGCATGTCCATTTATGTCAAAGACATTTAGGCCATCTGTAAGAGCTGCCAAATTCTAACAGTTTTGACATTGCTGAAAAGTCTAAGTCTGGCCTGAGATGTAAAGCAAACTATTATTTGTCAGTCCCTGTAACAAACGAAGAGTTAAACCCTTCTAGCATTCCATCACACAGGAGAAACTTTTCATTCCAAAAGTTATAAACAGGGAGATACCAAGAATTTGGGCCAGAGCAAGTCCAAAGTCCAGCAAGACAAACACTGAGTTCTGTAGTTCCTTATGCTGCATCTCAGGCAATCTGTGGCAAATTGTGAGTGCCCAAGGGAGCGAGTGACTCCATCCCTACAACATCACTAGTGTTTAAAGCTTACATGGTTGCTCTCATAGACTGGCCTGGCTCCATTCCATTCCACTTTCCTTAGATAATCCACATTCCTGACTCCTCCAAACTTCTGGGATCTCACATACCACTCACAGCTTCATACACTGCCTTCTCAGGGGCACACTGCCTGTTGTCTACGGGCCTCTGAAACCAGGGTAGAAACCTTTATGACCCCACAACTCTTTCATTTTGTCTGTTCCTAAAACCAGCACCACATAGATGATGCCAATGTCTACTGCCAGCTGCAGAATTAGCTGGACTTCCCTTCACTTGGCTGTAGGGATTGAATGCTTGGACTTCTGAGCACTGTGAATCCAGTTCTGAGCATCAAATTTTGTATGCCACCACCATTCTGGAACATGGTGCTGTATGGCTTTCTTCTCAAAGCAAAGACTTCTACATTTGCAGTTTGAGGACTACAATGGATGGAGATTTGCTGCTTCTTGTGATGCCCTCAGGATACCTTTTCTTTTGTCCTGTTCCTTCTCAGCAATCAAGATCTCTTCAGCTATATCATTTTTTGTAGTCTATAACTTTATTGGAACTGGAGCTTCCTTTTTGGACAAACTCACAACGTTTTAAATCATTCAGCTGAAATCATTCTGCTGTTCTTGATTCTCAACATAGATCTGGCTAAAATTTCACATCAATAACTATGCCACACCTTCAATGGTCTACTGCCCTGAAATTTCCAATGTAAGATTAACTAGTCTACCACCCTTGATCTCAGTCTCAGTCAAAATATCTGGACAAGAAATAAATTAATTTAGATAAACTTTCTTCCAAGCTATACAATACATTGTCGGCAGTCCAAAAAACAAAGCAGTCTTTCAGCAGAAAACTCATGAGCCTGGATTTTACCAGTTTTCTGGACTTCTGATCTCTGAGCATAATCTCTCATACAGGACAACCTAAGATAGTCTTGCTCTACTTTTTCAGGTAATATCTCTGAACCTTTCCAGTTGAACCACATGGTCAGGTACCTTTACAACAATGACCCCACTCCTGGTACCAAATTCTTTCTTGGTTCTTGCACTAGGGAGACATAACTATGTTTATACTGGTGAGTCTAATTTATTTCACTTAGAAATATGCTCTCTAGTTGCATCCATTTACCAATAACAAAATTTCAAAAATTTTTTTTTATAGCTGAGAACTACTGCATTGTATAAAAATAACACATCTTTATTTATCCATTCCTCAATGGAATGGTCATTTGTGTTGTTTCCAAGATTTAGCTATGACAAATTGCACTACTATAAAAATGGGTGCATATATATCACTGTGGTATGGCATTTCTTATGAGGACAATGACTTCAACATCTTTTTATCTTTATGTAAACTTTCCTTTTGCTTTTCTTTATACTTTAACCAATATCCAACTTCTGCATGTGTGAGTATATAGGGAAGATTTGGAAGGACTTAGTTGTAGACTTTATATAGGTAGTAGTCATGTTTTGTATCTAGATGTTCCTGCAAAACCTCATGTGCTTTGGGGAGGTGATTCAAACATGAAGGAATGATAACCATTAGTGGACTAGTAGGGTTGTACATTTAGAGCTAAATGTACATTTTGGGGTGGAGCNGGGATGTGACATGTCTCATTCCCCTGACTCAACTTACTTTTTCTCTCTCTTTGCTTCTCTATTGCTCTGCTGTGAGAAATTCTCCCTGCCATAGTGTCCTGTCTTGGAGCCAGCCAAATTTAGAGTAGAACCTCTACAAGCCATGAACAAAAATAAATGTTTCCTTTTTAAAGTCTTGTGTGACAAATATTTTGTCTTAGCATCAATGAAAGTAACTAAGACAGTGGTTTCTTTTACCTCTCCACAAATTTTAGAATTTAATGCTCTTGTAAGATGTACCATTACATGGAAATAACTACAGTAAATGATTCCAAGGAGAAGGGCACAGTGATGGAAGTAGACACTCAAGAGTTTTGGAAAGCATGGGTCTCATGAGGACATATTCTTCAGATAATCTCAGCCCTCCTTCAAGTTAGGCCTGTGTGATTTTCCATTTTGCGAAGCTATTTCTGATATAAACTCGTTCTCAAAATTTTTCTATACTTTACTCCCAGTTTCAGTAAAAGTTTTCCCTTGTTTTTTTTTTCTGGACCTAATATACAAGTTAATAATTATCTCAATAACATCAAGTTTCTCTAAGTACCAGAGTCTGGCACTTGCTTTGCATCAGTTTGCTGGTCTGAGGACACACCCTCCTAGTTATTTCCCCAAATCCAGGCTTTTACTCAGTGGCACTATCTGTACACCATCCATTTCTCTGGTGCTCTACATAATCCCATGCTTAGAGTCTATATGGATTCCATCAGTGCTGTTTGCACACCTGCAAGACAACACCAACCTTTGATTTGTCCCACATGCACACTCACCTTTATCTGGACAGATGAGAGAAGGACAGTTTATAGAGTATTTTAATTGACTCAATCTCAGTAGCTCACCTTTTTTATAATTCTGCTTATATTGAGAGCAAGGAAACCCAACCACATTGCTTGAAAAAAGAGTTTAACAGTTTTAATAATTCAGCTGTATCTGTAACAGTAATATGAGTGGCTAAAGCAGCTAGCTTCTGAGAAGATATATGTGTGACTGTGATTCTTCTAAATCCAACTGCTCAAACAGGATGTAACACAGTTAACTGCATGTAGTTTTAAATTGGTACACATTATGACAGAGTTTAAAAGCTAGAAATAAGGATGTTATTAATTTTAAAAGCCATTTACAATTTCCCTTAGTCTCCTTGACAAAGCAATGTAGACTCTGGATGTAGGAACATCATATTTTAAAAGACTGGGGAGCTCAAACTTCAGGTTAGAAATTAAGTGACACCTGATCACTTCTAGTTTTCAAGTCTCAGATGAGGTATATACAGACTGCTACCTTCGTGTTACCGCACTGGCTGTGTTGGTTGTAATTCTGTAGTGTCTCCCTGCTTTCGGAATTAGACATCTTCCTTTGCCAGATTTAAAAAGGAGAAAAATTAATCCTCTGGAGTTGAAACAGAAACATTTGGTCTTCTGTAATCCTCCATTCCTAACCTAATGTGGCAGCTCATAGGGAAGCTGTCGGATTTGCAATCCTAATTGCTTTAAGTTGCCTCCCATGTGTACTGCATAACAGCCAGGAGTGAATCTACACTGACAACTCATCCTCTGTTCTGTGGCTCTGAAACACTCTCTCTGTGTGCAGAACTTTATCTCCCTAACTCTTGGGTAGCCCAAATGCATGACTGAGTAGTTGATAGTTGTTTGAAGCTATTCTGTCCCTAATGAGCACAGAGTCAGCCATAAAACTAACGACAGTAATGTGTGTTTTTAAAACACAGGGTGGCATCAAGTCAGTCAAATGTTGCTTATTCACTGGCACATTTAGTATGAGTGACAAACACAAAACCAAAAGATTCCCTCATGCATCTAGTGCCAAGAAAAAAAAAAAGGTCCAGACAGGTAGCTCAGCAGATTAAAGTGCCTGCTTAGGCTGATGCAGGGGCCAGGGTTCAATCCCTGCCTTGCTGTACCAAGCTAGCTGCCTTGCTATCTTGTGAAGCATGGTAAAACTAAGACTGAGACTGGGTGTGGTGGTGCACACAAGTAATCCCAGAGCTTGGGAAACTGAAAATAGCAAGATCACTATGAGTCCAATCTGTGTAATGGGACCCTGTAGACCATGTATTAAATACATTTTTTAAAAAATAGGAAGAAAGCAAACAAGGAATATCCTCATTAACAATCGTTCAATCTATGGTCATAGCACCCTGATGCACATGATCTTATCTGAACAATTGCTCAAATGTTTCTGAAGCTTGGATTGTTTCTGAACTTTGCAGAACTCATATGGTATCCATATGTGCATATATGTAAATGACTAAAAACATGTACTCATAATAGGTATCTCAGTTACTCTTCTCTCATTGCTGGGAAAAATACCTGACACCCAAAATGAAGGGAGGAAAGGCTTATTTAGCTCACAGTTACTGGAGGTTTCAGTCCACACTCAGCTGACTCCAAGGCACAATGGTGCATGGCAGAGGGCAAACTTTCATGGTGGTGGCAAAGAGCAGAGAGAGCAAAGGGGAGGAATAGGGGCACCAATGGCAACAGAGAGTGAGTCTGTCTACCTTTAGTTACATTCAGGCTATCTGCCCCAGGCTGGGTGTAGCACTCACACCCATAATCCCAGCAGCACTCACACCCAAAATCCCAGTAGAGTATATCATGAGTTAATCACAAACTCTAGAAGTCTGTGCCATGACTGTATGAGGCTTTGGGGGGACAACTAGACGCAAACCATAGCAGTAGGGAATAGTGACTAAGTCGATGTTGGTAGAGACTTGATTTGAGAATGATACCCTATAGTGCTTGCCTTCTATAACCAACATTTCCTAACTCAATCTAATAGTAATTGATGAAATTGCAATATAATTAACATGGCCAGTTACATGGGGAAGAAAAGTTTCCCAATGTATAGAAAGTAGGTGAAAAATTGATATATTTATGGTAATGCTGAATTTTGTGCTAAATAAATCAGTTACATTTCATTTTCTTATCAAAGCCTATCCTTTATTGGCAGTTATAAAGTGAGCAGGTCTCCTTTACAGTGGGAAAGAATACCAATCCATCTCTTCTAGAAGTTATCCTGCCTTTGTCATTTTCTCCCAGCCTCAACATTAGTCTTGATACTCAATCCTCACAGAAATCAAAAAATCTTCATGAAGTTTGTTTTAATCCTTTCTACTTAAATTATTTCACAAATTGTCTAAAAACACAGGAGGGAAGACGTCAGTGCTCCCATTAGTCTACTGTAAGAACAAATTTTCTCAAAGAACATAAACCCAGACCCTCTTTCATGCTAGATAAATGTTTTACCACTGTTACACCTGAGGGTTATTTATTTATTTATTTAATACAGGGTGAGGCTATGCAGCTCAGACTCACAGTGATCCTCCTGTCTCAGCCTTCCCTTTTCTGGGATTACAGGCATGCACCACCATGCCCGGTTTCAGTGGACAGCATACCACACCTAGGATTCAGGGTCCAGCACAGCATGTGGTACCAGGGAATGGAACCCAGGTCCTTGCATTTGCCAGGCAGGTGCTTAGACTGTTTAGCTATCTCTCCAGCCCTACACCTGAGGCTCTTAAATGTTTTTTGAGAGGATCTCATTAAGTTTCCAATGCTGGCCTCAGAAATGCAATCCTACTGCTTCACCCTCCAGAGTAGCTGGCATTACAAGTGTGCACCACCACACCTGGCAAATG
>NDGN011510886.1:8155-28988 GCA_002564285.1 Tympanoctomys barrerae
TTGCTAAGCTTGTTCTAAGTAGGTGCTTTAGACCACTGAGCCATCTCACCAGCCCCACTAGGGGTATTTCTTGTCACTAAATTGTCACTGCTTCTCAGTGTTTTGAGTAAGTAGGATGGGAAATACATACTTGTAAAAGAGAAAAATTATTGTGAGAACCCACATGCTGATACTATCAACAAAATTAAAGAACTTTCTTTTAATTTTACATTTAGATATTTGGGTATTTTATATTTGGTATTTTCCTCTTAGGCCTAAATCTTAATCATCAAAGGTATTCATTTGGTTTTCCTAATATGTATTAGTTTCAAAATAATAAGATAACCATTACAATTAACAGGGTATGTCAATATAGTTAAAATTTTTTTCCATAATTTTATTGAGAAACAAATAGCAAAGAGACAGTTTCAAATCAAATTGGTAGGACAGTTTCAATAATTAACAAATTGCATACATTCCTCCCAGTGGTTAATTAAAATTTTGAAGTTTTAAAAAATCATTTATTTATTTAGTACAAGGTCTCACCATGTAGCTTGGACTTGTACTGATCCTCCTGCCTCAGCCTCCCCAGTACTAGGATTACAGACATATGCCACCATGCCCAGTTTTGGTGGCTGGTACAATTCACCTGGGATTCCGGGCCTGGCATGGCATGTGGTACTGGGGATCGAACCCAGTTCCTTTTCCTTGCCAGGAAGGCACTTAGACTGCTAAACTCTCTCCTCAGCCCCTTTTTCGACCCTAGGATTTGCTCTGCTAATAATGCTCTGAAGTGACTTAAAATTATTCTCCATTTGAGGCTGAAAACAGGAGAATCACTATGAGTCCAATCTGTGTAATGAGACCCTGTAGACCATGTACTAAATACATTTAAAAAAAGTTACTGATTATCAGATGTTGCTTCATGATTTAAGGGTAAAATTTAAAACACCATCATTTAGAAGGATGTTCATTTCTCATAAGTAATCATTCTTATGCTATTTGGGTTTATCTTCCCAATGTTTACTCCTGAAAATATAAGTATATATTCTCTTCTCACTTATTACACAAAATTAATACTAGATACTATATATATATATATATATATATATATATAGCATTTCTTCACTCAATCTCTTCACTACACTAGGTTAGATTTCCTGCTTTTATTTCGTACCCGCACAATGACCTTTTACAGTTTAAAATTTTTTTACCATTGCCTATTAATGGATGACTTCATTTTGCCTTTGCTTTAGTAAACAATCATATGCATGTGCCATTTCATCATTTTGCATCTCCTTTTTCACATATGTATCAAGTGAGCAGAAAATGTGTATAGTGATTCACAGCCTCACTGCTTAAACTTTTGCTGAAAGCCAATACAAATACATAGTTGAATTAAAAGCCATTCTATACTTAGCTAAAATTTTTGAGATTTAGATACTGTGGTTAATTACTAGATTCACTTTTTTATTGTATGTTTTGATCACACCTCATATTGGATCCACTTTTTAAACAAATAAATATAATCACTGGTTTAACAAAAAGGTGGAATCATTTCATCAAAGAGAGTTTTACATCCTGGCAGTTCTAAGCTGAAAAACTTAAATGCTGCATAGACATAATTATAAATAATATGAAAAAAATTTGATTTCAAGAGTTGAACAAAATTAACATTTTATTTAAAATATTTATCTCAACTTTTGGTCTTATGCAAGCTTCAATTTACTTATATAAAATAAAGTTCCTCTGAAGAAGGGCCCCCAACAACTGTAATGGTCTTTTTTACTGTGAGAAATGGCCCGGAATGCTAGAAGTAGCAGCTGCTGCAGATAATATTCCCATCTTCGGACAATACATTTTCCTACATAAGTACTGTCATTAGTAGAAGAGCAAACAGTTCCATGTGCTTTCAGATATAAGCTTATCCAGGTTTTAATTTCACAATGTATTAACTGAGGATGTGAAATGAGAATATTTTTGGCCAGCTAATTAATCAATACTAAAACATCCCTAACAAGTGGGCACTTTCAAAATTAATGACATTAGAGTAGTATTAATATAGTGAAGTCAACGGGTATCAGTCCACGTGATTCAACTTTAATGTCCACATTTGTTTATATAGGTCCTAATTAGTTTCACTAGGATTCTTTCACCATCTCTAATTCCCAACCAAAAGACATTATTTCTGACTTCAGGATGATGTCTCATATGTATCAACTACTGGAACTCTTGGGTTTTTACCATAACATATTCTCTCATTTGGATTTGCAAAGCACATCATTAGTATTAGATGTCAGAGGTGAACTTACAAACAGTACTGATGTCTAAAGCTTTCAGTGTTTGTAGCTTTAAATTTGGAAACACGACCAGCTCCTAATACAAATAAAAGTGTTATCAGAGAAGCTGGCCAAAGGGCCAGTATGCTTATTAAAACAGCATTGTAGAAATTATAAAGGAAAGAAGGGAAAAGATTAGAGAAAGCAGAACATTGTCTTTGTGCTTCTTTAAAAATCACCTCAGAACTAACAAAGTTCAGGGCACAGAGAAGCAATCCAGTATGCCTTACTCACAATATGAAAATAAATCAACATAGCTTTTATCTTTCAATGTGGGAACCATTTGACTTGTTGTAAAGGACTGATAGCTAAGTTAAAACTTGAAAGATTCCTGATATTTTCAGCCTTATAATAGCTTAGCTCTGTGTTGTCTGAAAGCAGTAGACATAAAACATATATCAAATTGCTTTGTACTCAGAATTTTAATACCAGTGTCCACAAATGTATGTCTCAAGTATATTCCTGTCATTTTAGAAGCTGAAGAAAACACATCAATAATGTATATTACATGCTATAAATTCAGCTTATGTTATACATGCCAATTTATTTAAAAATCCTGAATCAATTTTAAGATTGGGAAAAATGTGAATTAAAACTAGTTTTTACAGGAACACCTAGCCTATAAAATATCTTGTCTTTATTCTTATCTCCTGACAGATGATTACAAGTTCATTGTTACTGGGAGAATCAAAATTATATGATTCTTTAAACCATTAATATGATAAACATGAAGCAAAATTATCCATTAGCATTTAATGAATTTTTTATAAATACACTATTGGTAGTAAAATGACCTCCATATGTTTTTCAGTAAATTGATATGTATTTTACAGTAAAATAAAAAATGGAATTAGAAATCCATGTCACCAGAGATCACAAAAGTCAATATTAATTCATTGCACTGAAAATAATTTTGTTTTTAATGATAAAAATAAAAACATGTTTTATTAGTTACTGTTGAAGTTACACTATTATAAATTCGGCTCTCCCACTACTTAAAGTTTTATTTGGCATTCAATTTCACGTTATAATATCTACAGAGTTCTTTGAATATATCATCAATTGGTATTCAAATTTAAAACTACTAAATAAAAACAAGACCCAATGTAAATGTTTCATTTCAAAGACAAAAATTTTAGTCTATTATACTTGTTTGTAGATTACAAACATATGCCAAAATCCTCTAATAACAATGCTAAGCTGGTACCAGCAGATGGCACTATTGCTCTGGATGTAATCATAGAATAACGTCAACTTGATTTTCATGAGATACCTTAAACTCATACAAAGAACTCATCTTCAACTGACTCCTTTTGAATATTAATATTTTATAAATTTCCCCAAAGTTAAATGCATCTTATTTTATAAAGAATTTGGGTCAGTTGGCCCAGCTATTCAGTTACTTATAATGCGCTTCCAGGAAAAAAAAAAATTTAAACTAATAGTATTGCTACAAACACATGAATAATACAAAAGAGTATCTTATTATCCGATTAAATTGACTCAAATCTTAATCAAGAATGGAAAACATCTATGAAATTCCCTTTTATGGCACAAGATAGATATTTAAAAACCAACCTTTGTAATGTAAAACATTTTCAAGTGTTTTACAAGAATGAAAAAAATGGCAACAGCAAATTTACATGGTAAAGCTGCCTAGTCAATAAAAATTTTGAGCACATAAACTGTTTCATAAAGCTTATGTGGGATTCTAAAGTTATTAAAATGATTTCTCATGAATACAAATTAAAAAAAATACAGCCATTACTTTCCTTACCTTTTTAAACAATATGTTTAATGTTTCTTTAAAAAATTATACAAAGCATATAATCAGAAATCCGTCCAGTCCCAACAATGAAAGCGTGCTCCTACGATCAATGTCCCCGGGAATAAAGTTCAAGAAGTGATGCCCATAAAACTTGACAGACTAGAAACTTTCATAGGTGGAATCTGGCTTGTCTGTTAAGTCTTCTGGAAATTTATGCTACAGTATCAAAGTATGAACGTCATTCTCCCCTGGGGTACAAGACAAACTCACCTTGCATTAAGCTGTTTACATCAGCTAAGAAATAGAAATAATTTTAATGTTATTGTACCAGTGAAAAATAATTTTGGTTAAACATTTGAATAAATGCAAGTGATCTGGGTATCCAGACAACATCCACACTGAATGCCTTGTTTAGTTTTCTCACGTCTCACCTTTTCCTTTCTTCTGAATGTCTGTGTTTTGGTGACGCTTTTCCTTACCACCTCCAAGAAAAAGGCCTCTTTTACAATTCATTTAGCTCTTAGTAAATGCTATCTTACTCTGATACTATCTTTTTTTTTTTTTTGTAAATGAAAGCTTCATTTCCCTGGCTAGAAGAGAAATACCTCATTGTTACCTCCAGAGTTTAGTGGTGGATCCTCTATTATTAGTAAGCAGTGAATGTACACTTATCAAATAACTGAAAATTAAATGACATTAAAGTAATACCATTAAAAGAAAACATCATGGGGGAACTTAAAAGATTAGAAACTGTAAGTTTTTGTACCTTAAAAAATTAAATGTCAGGCAATCCCTAGTATTAAGGGTTCTCGGTTCACTATGTCTGGGTTAATTCCTCTCTCTGTTGTTAGTAGCTGTTGTAGGCTTGAGTAAATGGTTCAAGCTCAGCTTTCTTGTTTGTGGCATTGGGACAGTAAGGGCCCAAACATGACAGGGTGGCTGAGATTCACTCCCCACACTTTTTCTTATTCCATTCAAATATATGACCATATTCAATTCAATATACACACCAGGAATTTAGATATTAGAGTTTTTTTCTTCATGGAGTTTATATTTTAACATGGAAGACAAACAATGAATAAAAAAACAAACAAAAATACATAACAAGGAAAATATTTTTGTTTATTTATTTATTTTTTTGTGGTACTGGGGATTATAGGACCCTGCCCTTGTCAGGCAAGTGCTTATTCTACTACACTATCTTCCTGGCCCAAAACTAAGGAAAAGAGAGGAGAGTAGAAGGCTAAAGGAGGACAGCTCTTCCTGTTTAGGTAATCAGGGAAGAGCTCTGTGAAATGGTGACTTTTTTGCAGAGACAAAGGTGATGTGAAGCAATCACTATGAGAAGTGGGGAGATAATACTCTGCAGAGATAATAGCTGAGTGTAGAGCTAGGGAATCACTAAAAGGACTTAATAAGTGATAGCTATTAAGTGCTAAAGTGCTCATTTGGTAGTAGTATTAATGACATGAAAGCTGGCTAAAAAGTTAGACTATATACACTTCTAACAGTATAGTTGAACAATTTTTTTTTTTTTTTTTTTAAATTTGGTGCAGGATCTCGCTACATAGTTTGGATTGGCAACTTGTTTGGGTTTAGCCAGGTAATAACTGGCTTTGACTGATATATTTTGTGGTATACATTCATTCATGTGGTTTGGCATGGAAGATTAGAAGAAGCAGAATGGAAGCAGTAGACAATAGCCTAAGCACATCTCTGTCAAGGCCCAAAAGGCCCATCCCAATTCTATCCCACCTGACTCACTGGATGCGGTGAGGCTGAGTGGAGAAGCAGAATTTTTGTTGATCCAGACTGCAGTGATTTGCTAAATAGGACCTTTTTGTTTGTTCATAGCTGTCTTATAAAATGAACTACACAAAATAGGAATAAACCATGTTTTAGTCTAGCGTGAGTAAGTCTACAGAAATTTTGATTCTGAATAAAATTTTTATTTTATTTTATTTTATTTAGTAATATTTTACTAGTGGACAAAGTCAAGGAAACTAACTTTTCATTTAAATAGTTGTTTAAAAAGTCAGATGAGCTGTTCTAGTAGCAGAAAGTCAAAGAAGCAGCAATGAAAACTTACTATTCAAGGCACTCTGTGCTAACTACCTCCTAAAAATTGCTCATTTAACTATCAGAACTGCATGAGACAAACCTACTCTTCTCAGAGTAAAGATGAGAAATTGAGGTTGATGAATAATTTACCAGTCACATCATTAGTTGGTGGCAGAACTGGAATCAAATCCCTGAATTGAGATTTAGCAATTATTTCCCAATGAAATAAATTTTGCTCATCCCTACCACCTAACAAATTACCTCCCCACAACATACCTAATTATCAGAAATAATAAATGTTTTTGGTATTGTTCTGCATGTCAATATTTATTCACTCAGTAAAATAGAATATAGCTTTATATAGAGGAGAGGTCATATATTATCTTGATCTTCTGGCATTATCTTGAGTGCAATCATGGATATATATTATTAAAATCTTTCAAATCTAAAAAAAAATGTTTAAAGAATTATATATGTCATTCTCAAATGTTTTATAAGTGAATAGAAAGTTTCCAGAAAATGTAGCATTCCTCCTTAGGCCTATGAAGAACCAAAGTAGGAAATTATCACTTCAGAGTTGTTCATCAGTAGTGCAGCAAGTGTTACAAAAATAAAATGACTTCTGTGAATTTGTCTAAACCAGCAAGCACTATGCAATCCAGCTGCATACACTATTGCTTTATGCTTGTTCCAAATCTAATAAGCCCATGTAGTTAAAAAGTGCTAAGAAAGAATAATTCTAATAACAATAAAGCTATTTGAAGTTTTCTTATTTTAACTGGGTAGAAAAAAGGAATATAATGTGAGGTATAACAGGTGAGGCTATAGAATCTACAGCTGCTGTTCACTGTCCATTTTAATTTTAGAATTCTTGTTGACTCTAATTAAAATTCTATAGATGGAAGAGTAGTGTGTTTCTAAGGAACTCACAGTGAATGCTGTCTGCCAGCCATCTCTAAACACCCCATAACCACACACAACTCGCCTGTCAGGAGAGCTAATGCAGACATCGCAGGGCACACCACATTTGTCACTGTGGCTAATATCACAGATACGCAGCTCTTTTTTCTTAGCACACAAAAGCAAGATATGTAATTCAATGCTCAATTTACCCTTGTCTCGCAGGAGATTTTTCCCCGCTAATTGATAGAAATTAAGCCATTAATCAAGCCACTAGCCATCATTCAAACCAGGAAAGATGAATACAAACTTTCATCATAACCACCTTCCCCATTTTAGTGTTCATTAGCATTAATTTTTAATGCAATTATGCTATTCTTTTACGCTGAGCTCATAAATTACTGCTCTTTTGTTGCTGGCTGGCCTTGTAAAATCCAAACTAATGCTTTGTGTTCGGATCTTAAAGGCAATTACTAGGTTCTTCTATCTTTTAAATCTTTGCATCCTCAATAACCTTTACATATAACGAACACCCACAACTGACTATGCTTGTTTTTTAATGCCTCTATATAAATCTCTGTGAATATATAATTAAATTTGTCTATCATAAACATATAAACACATACCACATAAATTACAAATTGTAGGTATTAATATAAAAATAAGACCTCACAAATTCCTCTTGATATTTAGCTTCAAATGTAAGGCTCTCTTTATGATTTTTGTGGTAAAAATGTAATATATTATTCTACTCAAGTTATACTTTCCATAATAAACTAGAGAAATAGTGAATTGGAAAACAGTTTATAATAGTAACTGATTATTATAAACATATTCAAGGGTAAAACTACCAATAGAATAACAAATTTTAAATCTCTTAGTTCCATTATCGACAACGAAAGTATTAAGTTTAAATTCTCATTTAAAAAATTGTACTGAAACTTGGTAATTAATGAGACAGAAATAAAGAGTAATAGAAGGTTGAGAATCATTTATCCAAAAGTATGTTTGTAAAGTGGAAACTTCAAGTTACTGTGTTAGACAATGGTAGTGAAATGAAAAGACAGATTTTTTTCTAGAAATATTGAACCCAGAGGTAACATATTCACTTAATTTTTTATCCCAGAAAAGGTGACAAGATGGTCTTCCCTTGTATTTTCCCAAAAACACTGGTTATGCTTATTTTTAAGTGCAAAGCAGTTTAGAACAACACTCTACCTCTCTTCTTGCATTATCCCCAAATTGCATTTGACTTTGTTTGCAAGTTATGTTATGGTTGTGGAGTAGCTGGCATTTAAATTAATGAACTAAGGTTTAACAAAAAAATGCTGGCTGTGCTAGTGTTTGTTTCCATCTCAGTGCTGAGCTGCACAGTAGCAGCCTACGTCTAGGAGCACTGGACAGGAGGAGGTACTGGGAAGTGTACCCAGGAGTCTTCTACCAAAGCAAGTGAAGGGACACACACTTTTGGCAGGTCAACTGACCAGGATCCACCAAACCCGGCCAGCCGGTGGGGCACATCGAGTAGTCAACAAGATCAGCAACGTGGAAGTATCTGAAGTAGCAGCAAGGAGCCAGCAATTGGGCTCTGGAGAGCTCCACCAACAGAAGACCAGTCCGAGTCCCCACACCCAGAGGCCAAGATCAGCCCAATACTCAGCATGATTCTTATGGCAAACTTATCTGGAGTACACAACACATTTCTGGGATTTGACAAGGATACTATCAAAGAACTGCAAACACCAGTTACTTTACTACTTTTGTTCTCCCTTGTTTTGTCTGATTGGCCATCTCTTTCTTGTCTGGTTGGAAGTCATCTTGCTTTATCTTGTATTTTGTAGTTACTTTTTAAAAAAATTTTTTTTCTTTTCTCTCCTCTCTTTTTCAGGTTTACTTTTCTTTTATTCCTTTCTTTTCCATTCTCCTCTTTCTTCACTGTTGAGGCTTCCTATCTTTTTAATTTTATTCTATTGATCTCTTTCCTCAACTACTATGTGAATTTAAACTTTCAAGTGAATAAACATAGTTTCTTATCTTTCTGATTACTCCTTCACAATCCATTTCATTCTTTCACTACTGTGTCCTCCAGTTTTCCAAAACTTGTGTGATCATACTTTGACTTCTAGCCTTGACTCAACTATATTTGACCTCATTCATCACTTTATCCTGTTCTCTATGCAACTTAACCTTCCAAGCCCTACAAAAGGATAAAATCAGTCCACTAAAAGGAAAATCACTGCATGTAAGTACATGGCATATGTTTGATTTTGTTATACAACTTTAGAGTTTACTCCCATGAGTGAAGGTAGCAGATTAATAGTTACTATAGTTTGTCAGTACTTAGGCTATACGTATTTATTTATTTATTATTTTATTTTACTTTATTGAGAAACAAGTAGCAATAAGACAGTTTCAAAACTGATTAATAAGACAGTTTCAATAATTAATACATTGTACATTGTTGTCTTCTTAGTGGTCATCCATAGTGCAAGATGCAGACAGGATATCCTGTCCAAACACTATTAGTACACATCTTTCTTCTCATTGAATTAAGCAAAAGTTGCTGTATATCTATCCTAACTGTTCTGCATACAGATACAACATAGTCTTAGGCTAATTGAAGCTATTATTATCAACTGTACTACTTCAGCCAGGACATCATACATGTTAAAATCAGTTTTTCTCTCCTGCATAATAACCCTTGATGGTATGGGGTTGTAATCACCACAACAGCCCCGTACCAAAGGACTGGGTGTTGAGCCAACTAGTAAGATTGCTTCCTTTACAAACTAGGGAGGTAGGTTCTTAGGATAGGTATAAAGAACCACTGACATCTACAGGACATCCCTAAAGGTCAGATATCTCCTAGGGAAGCCTCAATACTAATGACAAATCTAACATAAGAAATCAGAAAGCATCAAATAGAAAAAAAAAGTAAGAATAAAAAAGGAAAAATAGAAAAGGAGAAGACACAGAAACAAAATGCAACACCAGCCCCCTAAGTTTCCCATGCCAAGCCAGGAACACAATGAGATAGATGAAATTGGAAGACAAACATTAGAACTTTCTGAAACAACAACAGACGTAAAAAAACAAAAAAACCCAAAAACAAACAAAAAGACAAGTGGAAAAGGCTATGGTAAAAATAATCTCTCAGGTACAAAAATCAAGGAAACAAAAAAATACTCAACATTGGAAAGAAATGGAGCCCATGAAACAGATTCAAACAGAAATCCAAGAGATCAAAATCTCCACTGAAAGTCTATGTAACAGATTGAAGGAGAGGACAGACTATCAGATCTTAAAGACAGAACTGCAACTAGTGATGATGAAAAGAAAGATATTTTAAAAATAGCTAGAGACCATGAAAAATGAAGCTACAAGATTACACAAAATAGAAAAACATAAGATCGATTGGATACCATGAGAAAGCAAGAAAAGCACAAAAGCCAAAAATCTCCCAAGAATGGACAAAGAATTTGACATAAGAATAAACAAAGCATATAGAACTTCAAAGAGCTAACCAAAATAAAACCACACCAAGACATATAAAAATCAAGACTCCAGAAATTCAGCACAAGAACAGAATATTAACCATTAAGAAAAAAGAAACAAATCACCTATAAAGTCCTTCAAAATCACGACACACTTCTTAAGACAAACACTCAAGTCAAGAGGAGCTTGGAGTAAAATATTTCAAGTTTTGAGAGTAAAAACAACTTGCAACCTACATTGATGTACCCTGCAAAACTATTGTTTGAAATTAATGGAGAAATAAGAAATGTCCATGACAAAAAGCTGAAGAAATTCATGAGCACCAAACCAACCCTTTAAAGAGTACTAAAAGGTATCATAGACAGAGATTTCAAGAACAACAGAAAGAAATCACCAGTCAGGACAAACAATTAAACAGAGGGGAAAAAAGCAGGGAACCGAAAGTGGGAAAATATCTCGACAAAGGTGAGTCAATATATATCAGTTATAACCATCAATGTAAATGGCCTGAATTCATCAATCAAAAGAAACAGATTGGAAGAACAGATCAAGGAACATGATCAAACAATATGTTGTATTTAAGAAACACACTTAACTCAAAAATAAACTCATAGACTGAAAGTCAAACAGTGGTAAACAACTGTAATGGGAGACCTTAATACCCCACTGTCACAAAAAGATAGATCAACAAGACAAAAAACTAGCAAAGAAATACCAGGGCCAGGAAGATAGCTCAGTGGCTTAAGTGCCTGCCTGGAAAACACAAGGTCCTGAGTTTGATCCTGGCGGGGGGTGGGGGGTGAGGGGGGAGGGAGGGCCTTTGGGCCAGCCAGATAGCTCAGTGGGTTCAAGTGCCTGCTTAGGCAGAGTGCAGCATCTGGGGTTTGATCCCCGGCAAGCTGTGCCAGCCCCACCTGCGGGGTGCTCTGAGAAGGCTATTGAGACAGGGCATGGTGGCACAAGCCTGTAATCTCAGCACTTGGGAGGTTGAAAACAGGGGAATCACTCCCAAGTCTGATCTGTGCAGTGAGACCCTTTAGACCCTGTACTAAATACATAAAAAAAAAAAAAAAGAATGAAACCAAACCTGTGAACAAATGAATTCAGTAGATGTTTTCAGAGTGTTCCATCCAACACCATGAAGTACACATTCTTCTCAGCTGCATATTTAGACAATTTCTAAAATAAACCATGCACTAGCTTACAGAACATGATTAAATAAATGAAAAGGAACTGAAATTATTCCATGCATGTTACTGGACTGTAGTGTAATGAAATTAGAAATTAATGGCAAAAGAAACTGCAAAAACTTCATTAATATATGGAAATTAAGTAACATCTCCTTATCAACCAATGGGTCACAGATAAAATTAAAGAAGAAATTAAACAGTATCTACAACTAAATGAGAAAGCAGATATAACACACTGGAACATATGGGAGGCAATGATAGCAGTTCTAAGAGGAAATTTATAGTGGTGAATTCTCACATTAGCAAAACAGAACAAGCACAAATACACAACCTAATATTGCACCTTAAGCTTCTAGCAAAAGAAGATGGAGACAAGCACAAAGCACAAACACAGGAGGAAATTATAAGGATCAGAAAAGAAATGAAAACAATAGAGACTAAGAGAATAATACAAAGATTTAATGAATTGAAGAGGTGGTTCTTTAAAAGAATAAAAACCAATAAACCTTTAGCCAACCTTATAAAAAAAGGAAGCCTGAAATTCATGCAGTGAGGAAAGAAAAGGACAAAATCACAATAGATCAGGTGGAAATTCAAAAGATCCAAACCTACTTTGAAGGAGTAGCCTGATAGCTCAGCAGACTAAAGCACCTGTTTATGCAGACAGAGCACAGCAGCTGGGGTTCGATCCCAATGCTTGGGAGGCTGGAAACAGGAGACTCACTATGGGTCCAATCTATGTAGTGAGACCCTGTAGACTTTGTCCTAAATACAGAAAAAAAAAAACAAAAAACAAAAAACAAAAAACTTCGAAAATGTTTACTCTCATAGGATGGAACATGGAAGCAATGGACAGATTCTTAGATATGTACAAGTTAACAAAACTAAATCAAGAAGATCCCCCATGCAAGCTAGCTATTCCCCTCCTGGGTATTTTTCCAGAAGAATTAAAAGCCTTATACCACAGCGATCTATGTGTACCCATGTTCATAGCAGTGCCATTTGTTATAGCTAAATCCTGGAAACAACCCAGATGCCCAACAACCGAAGAATGAATAAAGATGTGGTATTTTTACACAATGAAGTATTATTCAGCTATAAAACAGGATAAATATGAGTCTTTTGTTGGTAAATGGATGCAACTAAAGAACATACTCTGAAGCAAAATAAATCTGACCCATATGTGCAAACATTGTATTGTCTCCTTAGTGTGAGACGACGTACAAACATCGTATGAGAACCTGAAAGACAAAAAATGGAATCTGAAGGGTACAATAGCTATCAGGAAAAGGGAATGAACTTATTCAAAAAGAAAGAGAGAAAGAGTTACTGAGTTGAGGAGAAGGACAGGAGAGAGAGTAGGGGAAAGATATTTATTTATGTATGTAAACAGGATGGTTTGGACAGCTGTACTGTGCAGTTCTTTCTATGGATAGAAGCAGTTAATGCTTTAATTTGTTTCATTACTTTTTCAATTGTTTGTACTTTTTCTCTTCTTAATTTCTTATACATTTACTTCTCTTTTCTTTCTTCCAATTTTACATGAATATATCTGGTAATATGAATAACTGGGAGATAACACTATGTATTACAACCAATACTGTGAAATTCATATTACTTTGTTAAGTGAAATTCTGTATGACTTGTAACTTTTTGTTTTAATTCTAATTTGTACTCTCTTTAAAAAATAAAAAAATTCTGAATAACCCAATATCAGTTAATGAGATTGAAAATGTATTAAAAACTTATCAACAAAGGAAAGCCCATCTGCTGATGAGTTCACTGCTGAATTCAACAACAAAGTTAGAGAAGATTTAATGCCAATACTCCACAAATTCTTAAGAAATTAAAAGGGAAGTAGTACTTTATAACTCATGCCTGGAGGTAAGTATTACCCTGATACCAAAACCAGAGAAATACCCAACTACAAAAGAAAACTACAGGTGTCTTCCTAATGAACATACATGCGAAAATACTCAGTGAGATACTAGCAAACAGAATGCGGCAAATCACCAAGAAGATAATATATCCTGACCAAGAGGGATTCATCCCAGGAATGCAGGGATAGTTCAACATGTGCAAATCAATAAATGTAGTACACCATCATCAACAAAGCCAAACACAAAACCCATATGATTATCTGAAAAGATGCAGACAAACTTTTTACAAAAACTTTTTACCGAAAGTCAGAATAGATGATCTTTACCTCAACCTGATAAAAGCCATCTATGACAAACCAAAAGCCAACATCATAGTAAATGGACAAAAACTGAAAACTTTCACTCTAAAATCAGGAACAAGACAAGGGTATCCACTATCACCACTCCTATTCAATATAGTTCTTCTGGGGACTGGGGAGATAGCTCGACAGTTTAAGTGCCTGCCTGGCAAGCACAAGGACCTGAGTTTGATCCCTAGTACCATATGCCATGTTGGCCTCAGAACCCCAGGTGTCCCATGATGGCCCTAAAACCAGGCATAGTAGCACAGGTGTGGTGGCGCATGCCTTAATCTCAATGTTGGGGAGGCTGAGACAGGAGGATCACTATGACTCTGAGCTGTGTGGCGAGAACCTGTGTATAACGTTAGCTCAAGCAATTTGACAAGAGAGAGAAATAAAAGAAATACGGATAGGAAAAAAGACATTAAGTTATCACTGTTTACAGATGACATGATACTATACATAAAATATGCCATAAACCCCACCAAAGGAGTTCTAGATTTAATTAGCAAATTCAGTAGCATAACTGGATACAAAGTCAACATCAAAAGTCAATGACATTTCTGTACACAAACAACAAACTCACTGAGAGAGAAATTAGGGAAACCACATGCTTCACTATAGCATCCAAAAATGAAATACTTAGGAATCACTCTAACAATGAAGTCAAAGATCTGTACATTGAAAATTACAGTACTCTGAAAAAGGAGATGGAAGAGGATATCTAAAGATGGAAAGATACTCCTTGCTCTGGATACGAAGGTGAACATAATGAAAATGGCTGTAGTCCCTAAATTGTTATACAGATTTGATATAATCTCAATAAAAATAACCTTGGCATACCTCACAGAACTAGAGAAAACATTCCTAAAATTTATTTGTAACCAGAAAAGACCTGGAATAGCAAAAGCCATTCGGTGCAACAATGGCAAGTCAGTCAGTGGACATCACAATATCAGACCTGAAATTATACTACAATGCTACTGTTTTGAAATCAGCATGGTACTGGCATAAAAACAAAACTGAGGATCAATGGAACAGATTAGAAGATGCAGACAGAACAAACAACTCACCCATCGTATCTCTGAAAAGGTGGCCAACATGTTCACTGGGAGAAAGACAGCCTCTGTAATAAACGGTACTGGAAAAACTGACTCTCTACAGGCTGAAAACCAAAACTAGATCCATGTCTATCACCATGAACAAAATTAAAATCAAAATGGATCAAAGATCTAAATATTAAAACAAACACAATCTACTGGAAGAGAAAATAGGTAAGATTTTGAAGACACAGGGATTGGTAGAGAGTTCATGAACAAAACCCAAACTTCATGGGAAATATTCCAAAGAATCTACAGTTGGGATCTCATGTTATTAAAAAGCTTTTGCACTTCAAAAGAAATCACCAACACAGTGCAAAGACAACCCACAGAGTGGGAAATAATCTTAGCCAATAGATCCTCAGGCAAAGGACTTATATCTAGAACATAAAAAGAATAAAAAAAAAATCACATCCCCCAGATTCAAAGAACCAATCCAAAAATGGGCATCTGAGATGAATGCTCACTTCTTAGATGAAAGAATATAAATGATAAATAGATATATGAAAAATGTCAGATATCACCGATCACTTGAGAGATGCAAATTAAAACAACAGAGATTCCATCTTACCCCAGAAAGAACAGCTGTCATGAAGAAATCAACCAGTAACAAATGCTTGAGGGACTGAAGAGAAAAAGGAACTCTTCTCTATTCTTGGGGGGAGTGTAGTCTGGTGTATGTACTGTGGAAATCAGTGTGGAGATTCCTCAAAAAACTAGGACCTTAGGTCCCATTCAACCCAGTTACTACTCTGCTATATATATTTCCCAAAGAATTAAAAACATCGTACCACAGTAACATATGTGCACCCATGTTTATGGCAAAGCAATTGAAGTAGTTAAATGTTGGAAATAACCCAAATACCCATCAACTGAGGAATGGATAAAAAAGATGTGATATTATTATACAACGGAGTACTATTCAGCTATAAATAAGTATAATCTTGAGATCTTTAGAGGTAAATGGATGCAACTTGAGACCATACTCATAAATGAAATAAATCATTCTTGCATGTGTAAACTTCATACTGTCTCTCTAGTGTAAGAAGCTGAAAGAGTAAGTGACATTCAAAATGCACAACAGATATGGGGAAGTGGGAAGAAACTGTTTAAATGGACAGAGAAACTTAAAGGGGGAAAAGGATAAAAGGAAAAAGCAAAAAGGAAAAAGAAAATATACATACAAGATAGTTAAGATAGCTATACTTTCAATCTGTTAGTTCACTGAAGAGAAAGTTTTGTGCTCATATTATTTGATCAATCTTTCATGCGTCTGTCTTGTAATCTGAACAACTACTCTGAAGATAATAGTAAGCAATGTACTAACCATTGTTACCCTCCTACTATCTTGCTTTGAAATTTTGTTATCATTGTTTTCTCTTTAAAAAACACCCCCACAAATAAAAAATCCGAAATTGAATGAATGAAAACATGTTTTGGGCCATTAATTTTTTAATAAATAGAAATGATGGTCGACTTCACTTCATCCGTATTTTCCTCTCTTAGCTGTTAGTTTTCATCTTTTTTTAGTGTTTTTAAAAATTTTTATTTTGTATCTTTAGAGTACAAAATGGCAAAGAAAACATTAGAAATGATACAAAATTTCATTAAACAAAGCAATAGGAATTTGACAATGGTTGTATTGCATAATATTATTTTCGAATTAGTTGTTTAGACTACCAAATATAAACCTGCAAAATCGGTAAAAAGTTATAAGAAATTAAAAAGAATATTAAAAAAATAATTTAAAGGATTAACTGCTCTTTTCAATAGATCAGCAGAAATCCGCAGAACAATTATCCAAACTATTCTGCATATATACACATGTATATTTTCCCTTCTTGCTTTTGTAGTTTTCCTCATTAGTCACAAGTCTTATACATGGAATTATATGCAGAAAGGCTACACTTCAAAAGGACTTTAAGTATTCCACTTGGAGACTTATACCATAAAAAGTACACAATATAAACCCAAGGTATCCTTTATGACACAAACAGCTGGGCTGGGGAGACAGCTCAGTAGAATAAGTGCTTGCCTGGCAAACACAAGGGCCTGAGTTCAATCCCTAGTTCCACAAAAAAGAAAACAAAAACAAACAAAAAACAATAAACAAAAAACACTTGGGGCCAGGGAGATAGCTTAGTAGAATAAGCACTTGGCTAGCAAGCGTAGGGTCCTGATTTCAATCCCCAGTACTGGGGGCGGGGGGAAGACACAGCTATCTAACCTATTTATATCAGAACATTAAAGTAGTCAGTACGAAGGTATAATTTAGATACCTCTTTATATGAACATACTGTCTTTGTACTCAGAAAACTTAAAGGAAATAGTCTACAGTCCCGTGGAGCTTAATTTCTCTAGACATGCTACTAAAAGTACTATGTATTACGGTTTGTATCTAAAGTGGCTCTAGAAGTCTCAAGTGTTTAGAATGTGATTGTTATGGGGGCTACAACTGACTTGGTTTTAGGAGGCTGGGTCTAGCTGGAAGAAAGGAGCTGGCAGGGAAGTTTCTATTTTCCTCCTTGGCCCCTCCTTCCACTTTCTGCTTCCTGGCTGCCATGATGTGAGCTTTCCTCACTGGACCCTTCCCCAAGCCTTTCCTGCCTTAAAGCCAGCCCACTGGGACTACAACCATGATCCAAAACAGACCTCTCTTCCAAGAAGTTGTGGGCACAGGGTTTACAGCTCAGCAAGGAGAAAATAACTAAAACACAGGGGTTCAGAGACTGAAAACAAAATTAATTCAGCTAACATGTTTGTATGTGTGGGGCCAGCAAAGTGCAGCATACTTGTTTGAAAAAAAATACAGTTTTTGTGTTCCCAAGAATCCATGGGCAAAATGGAACTAATCCTAATTTGAACTTTTATTTCCAAGTAGCTGTAAGTTGACTATATAGTTGGTAGGTACTAGCATTTGTTGTGTTCACAAAGTGCCTGTGCATCTGTTATTTCATTTGACCTGAAAAGTTGTAATATTAGTTGTTGTTTTGTCTTCCTGAGACAGGGTTATGCTCTACACTCCACTCTGGTCTTAAACTCACTTTGTAGCCCAGACTGGCCTGGAATTTGAAGTGAGCCTCTTGTTTCAGCCTCCCACGAGCTTGGATACAGGCATGCAGCACAGCACTGGCAAATTGTAATTTTTGGAATAAATTCAAGACATACCATAAGAGCCAATGTTGGGATACAAAACCAAGTCTTTGTGTTTCAATGTTCTATGCTTCCCAGTGCTCTAGGTTAATTTGGTAATCTTGAAAATTTCTGATAATTTTACACGATGAACAGTTATGATTTATGTGTTTACATTATATACCTAGCAATTCTGATCCTGTAAACAGAGATGTAATAGGGAGGATGGTAACAAGGGGGAGACAATATTAGTTTCTCTTTTTAAGAGCAGAATGTTTTGCTTAATAATGTAGCACATCATATATAATCATAAGGTTTATTTATTTATTTTTTGGTGGATCTGGGGATTGAACTCAGGCCCTTGTACTTGCCAGGAAAGTGCTTATTCTACTGAGCCTTCTCCCCAGCCACATAATCGTAAGATTTAAAGAAGCCACTAAATAGTTCAAATTACACTTTTGAAGCATAACTTACCTAAAATAACTGCACTCACTTGGACGAATGTTAAACCAGGTTAAGTCCTACTACAATCAAGATACAGAGTATCTCCACTGCCACCAAAAATTTCCTTTGGGCCCTCTGCACACAATCTCTACCTCTCCCTGCACTCAGACAATTGCAGATCAGCTTTCTGCCACTGTAGGTTGAGTTTTCAAGACATTTGAAATAAATGGCATATTCTTTCATGATTTCTTTCACTTAGCATGCATTTTAGATATAGAATTCTAATGCATGAATATATACTTTAGTACATACTTAACAAATCCATTCATAAATTGATGGGTTGTTTTAGTTTTTGGCTTTTGAGAATAAAGCTACTATAATGTGTATGTACAAATCTTTGTCTACGTATGTGTTTCACTGTCTCTTAGACAGTTAATATCCTAATGCCTGGGTTATTTAGTAAGTACCTGTTTAATTTTATAAGAAATTGTCAGACTTTCAAAAAATGGCTCTATCATTTTACATTTCTATCACAGCACAGTAATGGTTACTCCATATCTCAGCATTTGGTATTACCAGCTTTTAAATTGTAGCTTTCTAACTGGTGCACTGTAGTGTTTACTGCTGTTCTAATGTGCATTTCCCTGATAGCTAATGATAGTAACCAATTTTTTCATGCAATTATTGGCAATTCATTTTTCTCTAGAGTGCTCAAGATTTATTCTTAAAATTCGATAGCCTATCTTCCGATTGAATTATAAGAATTCTTTACATATACTGAATATATATCCATGTCAATATGTATTGCCAATAAACCTAATTACATTTTTCAAAGAGCATTTCTTTTCTTTTTTTCTTTTTTTAAGTCTAATTTATCATTTTGAAAAATCATTAGTGCCTTATCCAGGAAATTTTTCCTAACTGAAGGCTGCAAAGATTTTCTCCTATATTATGGTTCAAAATTTTTAGTTTTAGCCTTTATAGATTAAAAGACATTTCAAGTCAATTCTACATATGTCAGGTAAGACTCAATGTTTATTTTCCCTCATTAGCATATCCATTTTCTTCAGCACCACTGTTTAAAAGACTTGTGCTTTCCTATTGAATTGTCAGGGCAGTTTCGATGATAATTAACTGGCCATATACGGCAAGTTCAATTTCTAGTGTCTTTAGGTTGTTTCATTTGTCTATACGTTGTTTCTCAGTTACTGTAGTTTCATATAGTAAGTCTAGGAACTAGGGCCTATAGTAAGTGGACCAGCTTTCTTCTTTTTTTTTTAAATGCATTAAATGGGACCAGGGAGATAGCTGAGTGGTCTACGTGCCTCTCTGGCAAGTGAAGGACCCAGGTTCAAGCTCCAGTACTGCATGCTGTGCCAACCCTGCCACGAGCATGCTGAGCCAGCCACCAGAACTGGGTGTGGTGGTACACGCCTGTAATCCCAGCACTGGGGAGGCTGAAACAGGAGGATCACTACGAGGCCAAGCTGTATAGCAAGACCTTGTACCAAACACATAAATTTAAAAAAATGCATTAAATATCCCAGGTTATTTTCACTTCATTTAAAATTAATTCTAAGTAGAAACTTTGCTTCAAACACTTTAGTTTGAATTTTAGTACCAAGATGTAAATGTCACAGAATAAAATTTGATTTTAGTAATAAGTTGCAGTATAAGTGATTAACAGAATTAGGGACTTTCCAAATGTGAACATTTTGGTCTAAGTAAAATAATAAAACCAATGTACATTATTTAAATCAACTTTACAAAAATAGGTTTAGGTGACTGATCAAGATGTAATCATACCATCTAAACAAAGATACTTCTATTGCAATTTTTAATTTCTTTTTGTTTTAGAATCAACAAGTGAGTCACAGGCACATTTTATTTATTTATTTATTTATCTATTTATTTCTTTATTTTTTTTTTTCTTTATTTTTTTATTTTTTTGGCGGAACCGGGGATTGAACTCAGATCCTTGCGTTTGCCAGTCAAGCGCTTATCCTAATAAGCCATCTTCCCAGCCCCATTATTTCTTTATTTTGGTGGAACTGGGGATTAAACTCAGGCCCTTGCGCTTGCCATGGAAGCGCTTATTCTACTGAGCCATCTCCCAGGCCTGGCACATTTTTATTTTTTTAATTTATTTTTTCCATAATTTTATTGAGAAACAAATAGCAATGAGATAGTTTCAAACCAAATTG
>NDGN011510901.1:0-11241 GCA_002564285.1 Tympanoctomys barrerae
CCTGGCAAGCACAAGGGCTTGAGTTCAATCCCCAATTCCACCAAAAAAAAAAAAAAAAAAAAATCAAAACGAAATTTTGTAGAAATGATTTTTTCTACAGGTTGCATATTCCTTATCTGAAATCCTTGGGACCAGAAACATCCAAACATGAAACTCATTCATGTTTCACACAAATCTTACACACATAACCTGTAGGTAATTTTATATAATATTATTATGAGATCAGATGTGGAATTCTTTTTAACTTGTGATATCATCATGTTGGATTTTGAGAATTTTGGACTTCAGATTTTTCAGATTAAGGATGCTTGACCTGTACTAATTTCTTTATGCATCATTTTACCTGAATGCTGCTTTCTTCATCTTCCCGGGGTGATTGTGCAGGCATGACTTCCACATCTGAATTATCAGATGAGGTATTGCGCTTTCTCTTCTTGCCCACTACAGGAGTGATAGTGCTACAAAGAAAAACCAATCTCACTTTCAGTAAGGGTAAGAAAATGTAAAAGTAAGAAAACATAATTCAAACATCACATATGAAGCTTCCAGAAAGTGTTTGCATTTTTAGTCTATGGGATACAAAGTTACTGAGTATGGTATTTGAAAAAAGAAGATAATGGGGTTTGTAAACCACAGACTGACCTTTTTATCAAATTTGACAAATCCTTGCTATCACTTTGTTCATATATATCTAAAGGAAGATAGCATAAGACAGCACAATGAAAGCTAGATTAAGAATCAGAAAAGGCCTTGTTATAGTTCCGGTTTTGTCAGTAGATAGATATTAGCTTTTCTTATTTTTAGACACTGGATATTTATCTGTCACTGCAACAGTTGAGATCAAGAACTATGAAACTTGCTTTTTAAAATCTGAAAAATCCTGTACATATATAAAGTCTGAAGAATCCCAAGGAGTAGAGACCTATGAGAAAGGAAAAGCTGTAAGACACAGAAAGGAAAGAGGACATTCAACTGCTTCAAGGATTATGGGAAGCCACAATTTCATCAACATTGCCTAGGGCCGAGATGCAAGGACAGTTATGTATGCAGCAGTTTTCTTTCTACCGGGGTAGACAGAATAGATGTGCTTAAGCAATAAGCACAGGGCACAGAACAGAAATGCCTTATTAGAGGGCTAGGGATATAGCTCAGTGACATAAGCGACTGCCTGGCAAGGGCAAGGTCCCAAGCTCGATCACCAGTAATGCAAAAAACCCAGAAATGCCTCATGAGTTCCAGCAGATCCCCCTGAGTAAGGTACATGCTATATATTAGTAAAAACTGAGTGCCCTATCCTCACAAAGTTCTATCACAAGAGCAGGGGTACTCACTTCAGCTTACTCTTGCCTTTAGTTTTGGAGGTACCAGAAGCTTTGCTCTTCTTTGGCTTTTCCTCCTTTAGCCTCTCCCCACTGTTCTTTTTCCTGCGTTTCTTCTCACCTTCCTCCTCTGGCCGAACACTGGGCAACTCATCCTCATTCAGAACCCGAGGTATGTTCTGTTCACCCCTGGCCCGGGCCCTAGCGATGGCCTCTGCTACAATCCGATTTGCTTTTTCTTGCTTCTTCTGGTGCTCCAGTCTGCGGTTTTCCTCCATGCCCGTCTTTCCTCCAGTATGAGGAGAAGAGCTTGCTGGTGATGACAGAGCTGCCACCTCACTGGCACTTAGAACTTTAACTACAGAGAGTCCAGAAGAGGCCCCTTGGGAAGAACCAGCCTATAAAAATAAACACACTAAAATTTCAACATGTTTGTAGTTAAATGGACTAAATAACAGCAGACAGCACAGAAACTATCTAATTCCTCAGGAACCAGGCTCACACTAAGTCTTATTGAACCTGGATATGTTTATAAAAATTGTACTTTTCAGTGGAAAAGGATGAGAAAAGATAAGAGTTTTGCCAATTTAAACTTTAGGGGTTTTTTTGTTTTGGTTTGGTTTTTTTTTTTTTTTTGGCCACATGCTCGCATCCATGACTGCAATAGCCAGTATTAGTTTCTGGCCTAAATGTAAAAAAAAAAAAATTCAAATTGTACTCTTGGCCTTCACCTTCATCACCCCATAGGTTGGAGAACTGATATTTACTTGACTGTTCCTTTAGTTTTCAAATGAAAGGCATTTTCAAGTCATTTACTTCACAACAATGTTAGGAAAAGGTTATAAACCAAACATTTCAAAGACAAATAATAAACAAATCATCTTTTATCTCCAACCCAGATGACTCTCTAATCTTTGCATGAGATAATTAAAATAAGGTTTCTATATGTGAAAGAAATAAAACTACATTTCATTTGGGGTATAAATCTAGAATGTCTCACACTCAACAAGCGGCTGCTGAAGGCACTATCCAGCAACTAACAAAGACCGTTTCCTTTTCCTTGCTATGTAAGTCTCTCACCTGTGGCTGCAATACCATTTTAAGTGGTACTGAAAGTCTTTGTCCTGGGCTTTGTCCTGGTCCCATGATCTGAGCCTGCTGCACAGAGGAGAGAGTCAATGGCTGGGTTGAAGGTGGCTGCTGTGGCTGTGGCTGCGTTGATGGAGGCTGTGGTACAATCTGGATTTTTTGCTGCGGCTGCTGCACCTGCAGCTGGATAGTTACTACTTTGGCAGGCTGCCCCTGGGCATTCTTGGCTTGAGTCAGGGCTGCCAGCTGGTTACCCTGTAACACTATCTTGCCTGGTAGACTCCCTAGCACAACATGCCGATGTCCTTGGGGACCTCCAGACTGTGGCTGCTGGAGGACCAGTGTGATGCGTTTTGATTCACCCTAAAGCAAAGAAAGGGAATTGCAAGAGAGGTACATTACAGAGTGGTTCACCTTGACATACATATACCAATCTCCTTTATCCTAGATTCAAAACATCTGAGGGTCAAAAACACTCATCTTTCTCCTATCTGTCCTAATGGAATCATTCCTATCTTCTGTCCCATGGATATCAAACTTATTTTAAAACAATTTCTGATAGAAGAATCACTGTCTTTCTACTTGTTTTATTATTTCATGTAAGTCATTTCATTTTAAGAAATATGGTAAAATAAAAACTGCAATTTGCCTTCTGATAGGTTCTACTTTTCTTAATACTGCCCAGCACCCACCCTATTTTATGATACTTTTTGCTGGAAGGAGAAGACCGTAAGAACTTTCAAGATGTCTTTGTTCCCATAGCATCCTATATTTTCCATAAAATTTTGTATCATACACTGTAATGCTTGCTTTCCATCTTTCCCAGCAGACTGTGATCTCTGTAAGACCATGAATGAGCTGTGTCTGTCTTACGTGGCACCAGTTAGGCACAGTGTAAACATGTAGTAAGAGCTCAAAAAATGTGTTAATATTAGCTGCTTCAAACTAACAAGTAAAAAAGTATGTAGTAGTCTGTATTAACAGATAAAAAGCAAAGATTGAATTCAGACTTTCCAAGAGATTGCTGTCATGCGTGCTCTCTCTCACACAATTGCTAGGCCCACTACCAAACCAAAATTCACCTTCCCCTTTCACTCAAGTCACCTGGGTAGGTGTAGAGGTCAGTGTAACTGCAGGCTTCAGTGGGGGCCCCGTGGTCCCAGGGTTTCCAGCAGGAGCTGAACCCTTAACTGGCTGAAGGACCAGCTGCTTTACCGGTCGGCTGGGCTGGACAATGCGCTGAACAGCAGCCTGGTTCCCAGGGACCTTGGTGGCCAACACAGTATTACCAGAGACAATGGAAACACCTGGCCGAAGGGGTGTGCCAGTTAGCACTTTGGTAAAAGTGACTTTTCCACCATTGGCTGTACCAGCCACAAGGGGCTGAGCTGTGCTGGTGATACCTTGAGCCTGAATTTGTGCCACATGGGTGCCAGTAACAGAGGAGCTTGGGGGGGCCTTAAGGATAACAATCTTAGGGGCTGTCTGAGGTGCCTGCCCTCCAGCACCATTGGAGGAGACAGCTGTAGCAGAGACACCCATGAAAGGGTTCCCTTGGCTCAAGATCTCCTGGCTCTTGGAGACCTGCAAAAGTCCCGATGTTGGCGTTGATGTCTGTAAGACAGGTTGGGCTGGCTGCTCCTGGCTGGCAGGCTGAGTGGTATAATCATGCAAGGTCAAAGATTCTGGAGCTGGAACTGTGGATTCTTTGGGAAGTTCTGTAGGAGCTGCTTCCTCTGTTGGAGGAACCAGGTCACTTGCTGAAGAACTCCCCACATCACCACCTCCACCATCCTGGTTCATTTGATCCAAGGAGTCCAGAGAGCTTGGCAGTCCAAGGGCTTCCTCAATAGGATCTTGGGCGACCTGGTTAAAGCTGTCATCAGTCAGAGAGTCCAGGCCAAATAAATTTGGGTCATCGAACAAATCCATGATAGGGTCTGCCATCTTGGGAAAATAATTGAGGGTATTTCCTCAAGGTTTAAGGAGGAAAGGGGAGGGGGGGTACTGGTTCTCCCCTCCCCTCCCCTATTAAGAAAAAAACGTACACAATGGACGAGGACTACTCTTCAAACAAAGAGGCAAGGAACAAGTACATGTCAGACTGTCCTTGACCTTCATGGAGCAAGATGACTAGGTCTTCAAAGAAATACGGTAGAACTCCTGTTATGGGAACACAAATATAAATGAAAAATAAGCAAAGTTGGTGATCTCAGAGAAAATTTCTCCTTCTTAATCGCCACCCTCAATATCATATAGCATCCAAATAAGAAGAGGAAAATGTGATGAATTCTAAAGATAAGACATACAGCAAGAACACCTATATTTCTGTTTCAAAATGAAAACTAAATTAGATGAGAAGAAATAAACCCCCCTTTTTAGGCTCTTACACCTACATACTTTGAAGCTTCTTTCTGTCAAAACCATTCAGCTGTTATCTGTCCATTTCTTTTTACAATTCCCTTCTTAGGTAAAGTCTAGGAAATTAAATATTTGTTCACTCAATTTCAGTTCATAACTTGACAAAACTCAAAAATGTGCCATCAGAATTTCTATGAAGGTAGACAAAGGTTCCTGGGTATATTTTCTTTTATAAATTTTATTTGTACTTCAGATACTTCTACATACTACTGGCAAAAATAATCTTTTTTTTTTTCCAGAGACAGGGTCTCACTATGTAGTTCAGATTGGCCTTAAATAAACTATGTAATCTATGCTGACCTTGAATTCATAGCAATCCTCTTGCCTCAGCCTCATAAGCACTGGGATTATGGGTGTGTACCACTATGCGCAGCAAAAACAACTATTTTTTTTTTACCAAACTTATAATACAGTCTCAATAAGCTTATTGCATGATTTTACACAAGAAGTTTTGCAAACTTTATACATATTATAACATAATAATCTACACATAGCATTTTGTTCTGATATTCTCATGAAAGCTTTCTCATATTTAAGATTAAAAAAAAAAAACCAAAAACTTCCTTTGCAAAGGATTCAACATTTTGGTTCTGATTTATATTCTGAACTTCTCTTAAGCATCTCCTCTGCATATTTTACATCCTAGCCCAATTATTCTGAGCAGTTCCCTTCCTGCCATTCCTACCTCAGCTTCGCCCATTACACTACAGCTTCTATGAGAAACATTATCCTTACTCCAAACTTCTTTCAGCTGAAACACTATCCGCCCTCAAAGTTCTTCTATTTCATAAAGTGAGCCATGAGCCATGAGCCTGCCCTTTTAACAACTGAATGATCTGTGATGACCTAATCCCACCATCACCTTTAAACATATTTTATTCAAATGACTTGAGTTTCTTATCCTATCTCAAGGTTGAAACAGACCCTCTGTATAAATTACCAAAAAAAATTTGCTTGCTTCTCAAGATGTTCATCTGCCATCTGCTAGAAAGTTGCCATAAATACATAAAACTTAATGATTATGAATATGTGAAATGTATACCCTGCACAACTCAACACCATGGCCCAAATCTGAAGAGAATGAAACTTTCTAGACACTGGGGACTCGGTCTTAATTATCTGCAGATGCTTAAGGAACCAGGAAGACAGTATACATAGTAACTATCCCAAAAAAGTTAAATGAACTCCTACACTTGTATTATCTGCAACGAACCAGTCACTTCTCACAGAAACTAAATGGTGCTCCTTGTTTCTGAGACAATAGAAAGCTTCCTGTCCTGAAAAGCTGTCCCCCAACTGGCTGAAAGTATGTGTATAAAATCTGTGTCTCAGGCTTCAAGTTCATGAAAATATTGGAAAAAAGAATTATCAAAGACAAAATATTATATTCAAGTCTGTAATTTGGGAGGCTGAAGCAGGAAGATCTTAGTTCAAGACCAGCCTGGGCTTTAGAGTGACTTCAAGGCCAGCCTGAATTATACCGCGAGACCTTGTTGTAAAGAAAAAAGAAAAGATTATACTGTCACAAAAGTATGATATATGGAAAAAGAAGTATCTGTACCTTGAATGTCAATGTTTGACAATACAGGAAAACCTTGCTTCATAAAACCATTTCTCCTAACTTTTAGAAGACACCAGAGATAAATTAGTGAAGCTTAATGCAATAGTCTATATTCACAGGTTCTTGGGAGCCTGAGACAGGAAGATCTCAAGTTGGAAGCCCAGGTAACTTAACAAGGCCTTGTCTAAACATAAAACTAAAAAAGGGCTGGGTACAGCTTAGTGGTAGAGCCCCTGTGGGTTCTGAGCCCAAAGCAAACAAAACTAAAGAAATTTGTCAGCAAGACAATACAGACTTAGATTAAGGGGAACTTCCTATATAACCCAAGCTCTTTTTCCCTTCTCCAGACCACCCTAATTATCCTTATCCAATATGGGTTGATATCCTAAAACCAACTCATCAGTAGTTAAAACATCAGTTAAATACGAAGTACATAATGTAGCTCCAGCATGTTGAACAAAATATTCCCAACTTCAGCAGTTACACACTTTTCACTTCTCAAATCAAGATCCCTGTCACTTTCCACTCCTGACTGAACCATCCCATCAGCAGTTCAGCTTTTCCTACTCAACACCTATCCCTCAGTAAGTCACAATGGTAATCATAAAGGTATGGCTGGCTGAGGAGACAGCTCAGCAGCACAGAGCCTGGCTGGCAAGCACAAGGTCCTGAGTTCAACTCCTAGTACAAAAAAAAAAAAAGAAAGAAAGAGAAAAAATAAAAAATAAAAGGTATAGATGCCTCTTCATTTAATGAAAGTTTACCCAATAATTTTATATATTCCTCAACACTATCATCTACCTTTTTTACTAGCTAAGTTCTACTTTATCTTTTACCTTTAGATAAATTACACGAAAGATCCATAGCCAGGTACCATAAAAAACAACAGTGAAAAGTCTTCATGCACAGGAAGTTTACACTGTTAATAGTTTATAATATGCCCTTTCTCCATGAAGTATTTTGCCTTCCACAATCCTTGCTATTTATGCATCCTACTGTCCTCCAGCTAACTTGACAGAATGGCCCAACCCCAGGCAGAAATCTCACTTTTTGATGGAAGAAACAAGGCTAATATTTTCTGTAATATTTCCTAACCCCATTTAGATCAAGGATAAGCTTTCCAAGATAAATGAATTATCACCATGTTTCCCTTCCCAACTTTTGGGCCACATTTCTGCTTCTACTGGCTCAGTCTAGGCCCAGTAATTCTCGAGGTTGCCACTGATTTAATGCCACAACAGAGTATCTTTACTTTTCAGTTCTATCTCATCTTTATTCACCCAATTTATTTTTAATCTTTCATTTATTTATTTATTTGGTATAGGGTCTTGCTACACAGCTCAGACTTGTAGTGATCCTCCTGTTTTCAGCCTCCCCAGCGCTAGGATCACAGGTGTGTGCAACCACTCAGTTTCAGTGGCCAGCACAGCACACCCTGGGTTCTGGGGCTGGCACAGCATGTGGTACCAGGAATCTAACTCGGGTCCTTGCACTTGCCAGGCAGGTGTTTAGACCACTGAGCTATCGCCCCAGCCCCTACTTACCCAATTTATGTCATATATATATTTTTTACCCTAGTCTCCTTCTTTTCTAGCTCCCCTTAAAACTTCTCTTTATTTTTCATAAGATTAATCCTACTCCCAAGCCAAGCATGGTGGTGTACCCCTATAGCCTCAGCACTTGGGTGGCTGAGGCAGGAGGATGACTGCAAGTTCAAGGCCACCCTGGATTACAAAGTTAATTCAAGGCCAGCCTGAACGGAACAGCAAAACACTACAGACAAAACAACACACACACACACACACACACACACACAATCTACCCCCCAACAAAATGCCAACATTCTTCACTCTTCCTGCTTTTACTAACTATGGGTCACTGTGGCTGTATCCCATCTAGACTACTGTACCACGCTTATCTATCTCACTAATTCTCTTGCCATGGTTGAAACCCTGGTAATATAAATAAATAGATATTAAGCAGGCTTCAAGGCAAAGTAACTGCCCAGATAACAGTCATACCAGACTTTATCATTAAGAATGTAAAGCCAATCTTGGCCCACCACTTCTCAAAAGAGAAACATGCATGTGCTCAAAAGGAAAGTTGAAATTTAATGGTTGTACTTAATCATTTTCCATAACTCCAAATTAAGGTCCAGACTCATGGTAGAAATCTGGTGGGTGGAAACAGAGAAAGAACATACAAGTAAAGGTTGAAAGCCAAGATTTTTCTATACAACTCAAATAAGCCAGCTACTTTTAGAAAAATATACATCTATATCTATATATCTATGTACATAGATATACCAGTAACTGTTCATCTCATGTCCTAAAAGAGACAACTATTCCTAAAGCACAAGTAAACTCATGTTCTTATGTAGCTTTATCATCTAATACAGTTCTTAAATGGGGGTAGGACCAATTTTCTTGTCCTTGTTTTACTTTTCTTTTTCTGGTACCAGGGATTAAACTCAGGACCTTCAAGCGCTTATTCTGAGCTATCTCCCTGGCCCCTTGTTTTACATTTTGTCTTATCTTGACTATTTCTGTAATAACTTGTCTATTTCATTGTAAGAATTTTTTATTAATTCTACTCTATATTTTTCCATCTCAATCTCTCTACACCTGGTGATCAAAACAATGATTAATAGGGGGATAAGGGTACATACATCTTTTTGGAAGAGCTTATGGGAAATGAGGGGCAGATATAAGGCATATAGGTTATAAATGTGTACTAAATATTATAGTTTTAAAATTTTCTTGACTAGTGAGGATCTATGAAAAATAAGAGGGGGGATATGAATTGAAGCAGAGAAAGTATTATTCCTGGCTTGGAAAGGTTATCAGTATCTCTAGGGTGAGATAAAATTTTGTATGATCTCTCAAAAGGAAACATCAGTTTGTTTTTGATGGGTGAGAACACTGCAACAGAAATTATTCCATTGTCTAATGGATAAAATTATACAAACTTAAACAGCATGAATTCTCCATTTGCAATTTTCTCTACCCTGCCCCCTCCTCTTAGACAATAATGAACAAATGCCATACTGATCAACACCAACCTTCTTCTGTGATACACACCTTTAAAAGCACTGCTTTTGCACACCTCTAGCTACTCAAAGATTCAAAAAAGAATCAACCATGTGACTTCAAAGTAAAAATCTTGTTGTTAGAAACTGTATCCTTTCAAGAGGGTCAGCTATATCGTCTCAAGAGAAACACAGGTTTTTGCACACAAGATGAGTAGAAGCAGCTTAATTTAAATGAAAAATTCCTTGAAAATAATCAAAAGAGCTGAAGCAAAAATCACCAATATATTTCTAAAAGAGAAGCACTAAAAAATTGAACCACGGAAACATTCATGAGACCCAGAGTTTCAAGACTTATTCAGAAATGTCACCGAAACACAAAGTGACCAAGTTAGGGTCAACAAGAGATCAGAATGGAAGGAGACACTATAAAAATGGAGTTATTAACTTTAAGCCACTCAGATTTCTTTAAGATAATCAAAATCTTAGGCCATTTTCTCTATCATCGCCATTCTCCCTGCCAAATATGTGCCTACTCTTTTTTTGTTTTCCAATTACGGAAGGTGAAAGCACTAGCACTTTAATCAGGAGTATGATTGGGGCATATAATATGGCTGGTGAAATGAATTCTTTATAAACAGGAAAAACAAAATAGACAACTGTAAAAGCAAAAAGCATATATTCTAGGGGGCAAAGTATATACTACAAAAATTATGTACTCTTATGGATAAAGGAAAGGGCCAGGTAAGGGAGTAAGGGGTTGATGGAAAGGAAAAGGAGACTAGGGGTGGGGGTGGGGGTATGTGGGTATATTACCTGCTCACACTCCCGGGGTTGGTGCCAGTAAGGCCCATACTGCACAGGAAGGCGATTTCAAGAAACTGGTACCCAAAAAATGGTGATAAGATACATGCACTTAAAAGAGGGAGCTAGCGGGGGGAGTCCTCCAGGGTGGGGATGGCCAAGACGGGAAGATGGGGGGAGTGTGGATGCCCAGGGTAAGAGCAATGTTAGGACCGAAGATTCAGGGGGAGAAGCCCCATAAGCCTGGCAAAAAAAGAGCTGTGCCTCACCCTAGTGGGACAGAGAGGTGGCTTTACCTGCAGCGGCTGTGGGGGGCCGATTCGCCCCTCTCGCTGTCTCTCCAGCCACCAGTTCCCCCTCCTCCTGCGCAACCTAACATGATTAGTCTGCCCGCCCCACGTTCTCATTGGCCAGCATGCACTGCCACTCACAGAGAGTGCAGAGGAACCGAAGAGCGCAAAGGGCGGAACTAAGAGAAGCTCCCTTCCCCCTCCCCCCTGCAGGTTAGGTTGAGAGTGCACGGAGAGGCCTATCCGGTTTCTAGGGCCCAGGCGAAGCCTACAGCTTGCTTGAAAAAAGGGGGCCTGGCCAGAGGAACAGTGTCTTGGTATAGGAAACTAGTCCTGTGGATTAAATTTCCTTTTACTTACACTGTATTCTGCACACCTAAGAATGTAAACTCTGGAGGAAGGGTTCTGCACTATGCTAGCTCCGCCTCCCCGTGGAACCCCTACCTTCTAACAGCCCTGTCAATCCCTTTGCTGTGGTGACTGTCTCTTACTCTATTACCCAGTAAAAGGTACCAAATCTTCTCTCCGTCATAGGAGTCTACCCAGTTGGTGAACTATAGAGCTTTTTACTGATAAGTAAAGCACTATGCCACAATCCATAATGCGGGCTTTAATTCTTGACACTTAACCCTTCAACTGCAGTACTGCTTTTCAGAAAGTTATCTCTGGTAGGGCCAGGGAGATGGCTCAGTGGAATAAGCGCTTCCCTGGCAAGCGCAAGGGCCTGAG
>NDGN011510918.1:769-12799 GCA_002564285.1 Tympanoctomys barrerae
GAAAATGAAATACCTTGGAATTAATCTAACTAAAGAAGTAAAAGATCTTTTCAAGGAAAGTTATAGTACTCTGAAAAGAGAGATTGTAGAGGATTTCAGAAAGCAGAAAAATATTCCATGCTTCTGGATAGGAAGAACCAAAATCGTGAAGATGGTGACACTCCAAAAATTATTGCACAGATTTATTTATTTATTTATTTATTTATTTATTTATGGCTCAGAATGCCTTCAGGGCATGTTTGGCTGGCTGGAGTTGTGGGGACCGAATCACAGCAGCCTGAGGATGACTGCCTTGTTGAAGCAGCTACTTAAGCAACTGAGCTAAGGGGCAGGCCCCTATTGTACAGATTTAATGCAGTCCCTCTCAAACTACCACTAACATACCTCACAGATGCATAGAAATGTTTCTAAATTTTATTTAGAACCAGAAAAGTCCTAGAATAGCAAATGCTATTTGGTAGAAAAGACCTGGGCAACACAGACATTGCAGTAGGTATTACAATTCCTGATTTGAAATTATACTACACAGCTAAGGTGATAAAATCAGGATGATATTGCCAATGAAGTAGACCTGAGGATAAATGGAATGGATTAGAAGATGCAGAAGCCTCTATGAACATACTCAGTCACCTGATCTTTGACAAATGGACCAAACATACTCAATGGAAGAAAGATAGCCTCTTTAACAAACGGTGCTAGAAAAACTGGCTCTCTACATGTCAAAAACTAAAAATTGACCCAGGTCTATCACCATGCTTTCAGCTAAAGTCAAAATGGATTAAAGATCTAAGTGTTCAAAGAGAAACACTAGACCTCCAGGAAGAGGAAGTAGGAGGAACTCTTGAAGACTTAGGTGTAGGCAAAGATTTCATGAATAAAAATCAAGTCACATGGGTAACAGATGAAATAATTAAAACCTGGTACCTCCTCTTATTGAGAATATTTTGTGTGTCAAAAGAAATTACCAACAAAGTCAAAAGAAAACTCACGAATTTGAAAAAAAATCTTAACTTATAAGCACTCAGATAAAGGTTTGCTCTCTGGAACTTATATCGAACCAAGAAACATCAGGGCCCCAAAATTTAAAGACCCAATCCAGAAATGGTCATCTGAGAGGAACACAACTTTTCAAAAGACGAAGTTAAAAAAGTGAATAAATACATGAAAAAAGTGTCCCACATCATTAGCCATCCATGAAATGCAAATTAAAACAACCCTGTGATAACATCTCACCCCAGAAAGAATGGTTATCATAAAGAAATCAACCAACAACAAATGTTGGAGAAGCTCTGGGGAAAAAGGAAGCTTTCTCCACTACTGGTCAGAATATACGCTGGTGCAACCGTTATGGAAGTCAGTGTGGAGACTCCTTACAATACTAGGACTGGAAATCCCAATCAAGCCAGCTATCCCCCTCATGGGAGTTTTCCTGGAGGGACATAAAATGTCATATGATAGTGATACATGTGTATCTATGTTTATAGCAGCACCATTTGTGATACTTAAATCTTGGAAACAACCAAGATACCCATTACCAGAGGAATGGATGAAAAAGATGTAGTGTTTTTATACAATGGAATTTTACTCAAAAATAAAGAATGATAAACTTGAAGCATTTATATTTTAGTGCATTCCACTTGAAGATATACTTGTAAGTGAAATAAACCAGACACATGTATGTAAATATCGTATAGTCTCCTTAGTATTAGAAATCAAAAGAAGAGATACAAATAGAAAGTATAATACAATTAAAAGGAAAGCAGGAACTTGAGGATTAGACAATGAAGAGAGGGCAAGGAGAAAAGCTAGGAACCATGACAGGGGTAAAGACATACATTTATACATCAAGATTTGTAAGGCAATGTTCCTGAGAAACATCAGCAGGTTTTTGAAACTGGCTGTTAATTGGTAGGTTTCTCACCCTCACTAATTATATGCGATGATACCTGTGAAGTAAGAAACTGCACTGAAAATAGCAATGTGTAATAGTAGGGTCATGCTTGGAATGCCTCTCATTCTGATCTTCTACATGTGTACTGCTTATCATGACATACCAGTTACTGCCATACTGTCTCTCAAATAAATGTTTGTTTAAAAAATTGAAAAATAATGACAAGAAAAATAAATGTCACAGGACTGTTTTGCTACAGTGCTGTATATGGTTAGATTTCTAAATTTTGTTGTAAAAATAGGTAAATGTTTTTCATTTTTTAAAAATATTTTTTTTATTTTTTAAAGTTTTTTCTTCATATCCTGTAGGGACTTAAAGGTTAGCATATCAATACTTGATGAAAATACCTGTTCCATGTTATACATAAGATGTTTGATATCCAGAAAATTAGGTTAAATCCAATTGCATATGTTGTAGGATAATAATAAGCTTCTCTTCTTGAGATTTAGAAACCTAATTTTGTAGAACAAAAATAAGAGAAAAAGAATGGTTATCAGGTCAGCCAACATTTTGGCCCAAGTCTTTCAAGGTCAGTGAAGACTCCAGACATAGGAGAATCTATAATGTCACATCATGTAACTCAGTGGTGTCCCAAAATTTCTGATCTAGAAGATTATGGGCCCACAGAAGAATGTGATCAATGATGAAGAGTGTGCCTAAAGAGAGTCACATATAGAGAAAACATTCTTTCATGCTTTCTCAGGGAGCAAATTGGTCAAGCAATGGCCATGACTCATCCACATGGCTGACACTCACAAAGGATCTACAAAATGCACAGGGTTTTAGTATAAATCCTGAGGTGATTTGACTGGCCTTATTAAATTACAAAAGTTACATTAATTGTTATTATATAGGTCTTGGTTTATCTTGGTCTTAACCATCAAGCAGAAAGTTATAAAAATGAGTTATAAGAGTTGAAGCCATGTTGGTATGCTGAGCTGTAAAAAGCTCAGGCCAACAACTTCTGACATTTCTACTCCCGCCAATGACCCACTACTATTATGGACTACTGGACTATATTGGAATATTTTGCTAAATTCATGCACCTCCAATATTTAAATGACAATGGAATACCCTTCTCTGACAAAATTAAACAATGGGGGATACAAATGAATGACAATTTTGTATCTGTATATTCAAGATAGCATAGACATACAGCTATATTCTCTTAATTCAAAGAATAAGAAGATTTATCCTAATAGTGTTTGTGGAAGGGATGTCATATCTGCATCTTGTTCAATGAATAACCACTGAGACAACAATATGCATTGTATTTATATTTGAAGCTGTCCTACTGATCGGTTTTGATACTGTCTCATTGCTATTTGTTTCTCAATAAAATTATTTAAAAAAGACATTTCCAAGTGTTTTGATGGTGCCAGTATAGAAACTTCTTGTGGACATGTAAGACAAGAGTTACCTGAGGCTCCTCCAAAGGTGCCTTCTTCTGTAGCTGCCTCAAGTACATTGAATACATTGAAGCAGGGCTGAGGTTATATCAGAAGCACTACAGTTGCCTGGGAGAAGCTTTCTTTGGCTTCAGCAGCCTTCAGTTGTGAAACTATCACAGATAGCTCTGCCCTGTTACTCCTCTGCAACCTTCCTCAGCCAGGTTGAGGACTCTATTCATGAGGACTCTATATAAGCAACTTGCCATGTGTTAGTATGTCTATCTTGAATAGAGGATTCTGAACTAGGTAACACAATTGGATACTGGTGTCAAATGTGGATGGCAGGTAGGTCTGGAAATACCAAAGGTGGTTGGCAGCCAGAAAGCAATGGAGAATTGCTGCAAGCCACCATCATGAGTGACTAGAATAGTCTCCAAGGCCCATCAGCAATTGTCACCCCTGAGTAGTAAAGCATGTTCTGTTATTGGTAAAAGAGTGATACTTTTTGAATGTATAATGTCTATACAAATTGAGCAAAAGGTCCTACAACTTATTTAGAACACCTAAGCAGCTTATAGATGTATTCACCACCTTAGAGGGTCTTGTAGAAAAGGCCAAAGGTGAAAGTAAATGTTCATCTTTTGTGGGGCTAAGTATGCCCCCAGCCAGGGGCAGAACCACTGACATAGAATGTTTTCTTAGATATGGTCAAGGTGAGGTCAGTTGGGGGCATGTATCAAATCTGAGTGCTATTTCATTCCTCTCTGCCCCTCCATCCTCCTGTGAGGGTCTTTCAGCTGACGTCTTTTCTGTGAAGTCTTCTGTGACCTGGAAAATCCTCATTTTTATTTCTGTCTTGAAGTCCCTAGCTTTCAAAATGGAGTTTATTATTGGTTTTTGGGAGTCCCTTGAGAATTTTTGCTTTATTCTTTTCATTGTTATTGTCTTAGATCTTGTAACTGAGTTTGGGCTTTATTGAATAAACTGTTATTACTTTTTAGGATCCTAAGTTTTAACTGCTATTATACAGTAATTACAAATAAATATTTTGGAGCTAAATGGCTCAGGCTCAAACCTCTCTTTCTCTGATTTCTGTTGGAGTGACTATAGTTGAATTCCTTTCTTCGAATCTCAGTCTAAATATGCAGTAGTATATACACAAATAATCCACTCTATATATTTTCTATGCGTGTTTTATGAATTAATACATGTAACAATTTTGGAATCATATCTGCAAAGTAGGTCATTAGAACAATGGTGCCTCATTGCATAAATTAATCTTCTTTCTACAATTCTAATTGCAAACTGAACTGGACAAGAATGAAATCAAATTTGTTAGATAGGTTTAATGTTGACCTTATGGGTAAATTTGAATCGGTTCTCATCCAATTCAGTTTGTGACCAGAATTGTGGAAAGAAATAAGTTCATTAACTGAGATTCCACTCATAAATGTATGGTTCTACTAATCACCAGACTATAATACCCACAATGGCAGCAATATAAGTTTCAATAATATTGGTTTTATGCATTGCAGTGGATCTGAAGGCTCGGTGTTGCTCTCAGTCATTTGGGCTGAATGACCAGAAAACTTGCAGTTGAACGATTATGTTACCAAGAAGTAATTTAACACAGCCATACATTCTTTATTGCTCAATATGGAGTGCTTACATTTTTAAACAGCCTCTATATGGGAGCAGTTTGAACTTTGTAGGAAACTTAAGCAGCAAGTAAAACTCTTTTAGAACCCCGTCCCCTTTCTCATACTCTCTTATTATTAATATCCTCCACTAGGATGACTTTCTTATAGCTGATAAACAAATATTAGTATATGTTATCTACAGCCTTTGGTTGATGTTATGCTATGTCTGTTGTTCAATTCTATGAGTTTTGATAAATGTATACTATCACAAATCTACTATTATTCTCAATCATATAGATCTATCTCACCACTAGCTCTGCCCTCTGTTCCATGCATCCCCCCTTCCTGAACTTTTCTCTGATGACTACTGATTCTTTAGCTATGTCCTTAATGTTTTGCTCCAGATTATCATATGGTTAGAGTCCCATGGTATTCAGCCTTTGAACTGGCTTCTTTTACTTAGTGCTAAATATTTAATGTTCTTTTATATATTTTCATGGACTTGATAGTTCTTTTTATCTCTGAACAATATTCCATTGCTTATGTACTTACCTACGTACAGTCATTCTCTAATTTTTGAATTAAGCTAGTAAGTTTTACAGCAGGTCTTGGGGTTGATAATTTTTTTATTCCTTTGAATAAATACCTAGGAACATACTTGCTTCATTATGTGGTAAGTAGATGTTTTGTTTTGTAATAACCTGATTAGCTATCTTTGAAAGTGTCTAATGCCATTTGAATTTCTACTAGCAATGATTTGAGCTCTTGTTGCTTCATTGTCTCATCAGCCTTTGGTGTCATCAATAGTTTGGATTTTAGCAATTCTAAGGCATGCATACGCTTGCATTGTTAAGCTTTTCATGCATATAAGATTTCATCTTGATTTCACTTTAATCTGTGCTGGGCAGGCAATAAGCTACTGATCCACACTGGTATGCCTAGAATCAGAGGCTTTTTTAGGATTCTAGTTGGAAATCAACTTCAAGACAGCTACTTCAATCAAGAACACCAATAAAGCTACTTGCTAAAACAGCACCAGCACTACCTGAGGAAACCCTAATTAATTTTTGGAAGAAGGCAAAGCATAAAAAAACCCCTGATTTTAGACCTTACTGCTTTTGGATCATATAGAATTTCATAATACTCATCTTCATAGCACCGCACAGAAAGAAGAGAGAGGACCAGCAACCAAGTGCCATTGGTTATTGCATTTGATTTTCCACTACTTAATCTCTTGACCTCAAGCAAGTCATTTAACCTCTGGAGCCTGAGAGAGTTGTACTACATGCTTTACATGATCCAAAGTCCTGTGATTCTAAAATCAATCTTACTACTGCTATACCAGTGTAGAACAAGGGAGAGAGAGAGCCCACATCGCCCATGCTTTGAGGCAGGCATTATGTTTCATCAAGCAAAAAACCCTCATGAGTCACTGACAGCCTTTGAAGTGCATGAGATTTGTGACAGGTGGCCTAAGGTAAAGTTCTTGTGGGAAATGTTGAAAATTTCAAAAACGAGATCCATGCATTTTCACAACCCAAGCAGGGGGATCACAGCAAACAGAGCTTCTTTGACTGGGTTAGAGAATTTGTGATTAGCAGCTGCATAGCAGCAGGGATTTTTAGAAAGGAATGAATTACACCCATTTCAAGATTCCTGGTTTACAGAAATGTTTTGTCATGCCAAAAGTCTCTATTTTTTTTTTCCATTTTAGGTGAGGTTAGGAGAATTGTATGTCAAGCAAATTAAAAATTGGATGGGTTGAAGTGGAACTCAGGGAAGGGCAGGGGAATGACAGAAGAAAGGGCATTATCCAGTAGGATGATTATATACTATGCCTGTGGACAGTGAAATCAACCCTCCCTTTGAGGGTGAATGTTTGACATGATATTGCTGGGAACAAAAAAAGCAGTTAACATTAAGAAAATGAAGGGTATCCCTCAAATGTTCCTGTCATGCTCACATCTCTATCTGCAGCCACACTTCCCACAGAGCTAATTGGTCATTCTGGAAAAGTCACTGGGAACATGAAGCCAAATACTTACAAGTGGAACTCTGATGAGTTTTACTGACTTCCATGGGTCATGGAGTTGTCTTTAATGATAATCGCTGGTTTTAATAACCCTTCTGTATTAAAGGAAAATGATACCTGCTCATCCGTTAGGCCGTTTTAACCTTTCTGTAATGACCCCCCTGAGGCTTTCTCAGTGTCTTCATTAAGTTATCATCTTTGGCTGCCCATGCTGGTGGTAGAGCAAGCGAGGCCTCATCACAATGAAAGCAAGCTGCCATATAACAGCACGAAGATGTCACACCACTGCATGGGGCGCTTGAGTCCTGCGACAAATCTACCTCCTGCTGGTGAATAACTCATACATTATTTTAATGCACTTACAATAATGAGGAAGTTGAGTACATCAGCAAAGAATTCCTCTATACCATAGTCTTTACGTGAGGGCTCAGCCATCTTCACAAATGGCTTCTGAGGTCACTCTGGGGGAAATGTACATTCACGACTGAGAAAATAGCATGGAGCAATACTACATAGCACTTTTACGGCACAGACCAGAGAGTAACTCATATCTCTTGCCATATTCTGTTGGGTAGAGCTCAGGCACGTGTCTACTTTAGTGGCGAGAAACTAGTCTTCAACAGGGAACTTTTTTTGTAGTGCAGCTCCACACTACAAAAAAAAAGTATATACTCTTTGGACATTAAGTGACCATAACCATATTATACCAAGTAGAGTAATTATATGTTATGGGTCATTATGGATGAGGCATGCTCTGTGACCCTTGTTGTTGAAAATGGAATATATAAATATAAATATGAATAATTTATATGGTATAGGAAGCATTTTCTTGAACATTATGAGAAAAGATGCTTGAGTGACTATCTCCTCCCATGGTCATGGTATGAAATGTTACAAGCCCTGCTCTGATCTCAGCTCACTTGATTTTTCCCACGTAGGGGAAAAATCAAGTAGAAAATAGACAAAGGTTTTGTTAATTTCATTAATTGGTGAAATTCTGAACCACTCCTCTGAGGACAAGCCGGTACAGCGGCTTGTGTCATTTTTGTGAACACATCCTCTTCTTTGGCTATTCACGGTCCATAGTGGACAGAAGGAATGGTGCATTACACTTCTGACAGAGCTCAAAACTGTTTTATGCACTAGGAACTTTTGTTTTTCTTTTTAGCCAATATTGATTTAGACATTTGTATCAATGTTAACTTTTCTTATTTAGGGGGCTACATTTTCCTGATATTTATTTATTTATTTATTTATTTATTTATTTATTTATTTACCTTCAGTCAAGCCTTGATGGTCATGTTTGACTAATGGAAGCCTCTAGTACAGCATTAGTGTTTCTGCCCCTTTCCAAATGACATTTTTCAGTTCTCCAAAAATAAAACCTTTGTTTATTTTCTACTTGAAGACAGTCATGCCTCCTATGCTGGTCAGCTTTCCCCTTGCTGGCACAAATACCAGATACCACATCCTGAAGAGCAGAAATTTATTGGGCTTGTGGTTTCAGAGGCTTCAGGTCATGGCTGGCTCAACCCAGAAGCACTGGGGAGGACCTGCGCAGTGGAGCAAGGCCGCTCACTTCTTGGCAGCCAGGAGCAGAACACAGGATTAAAGCAACTGGGTGGAGGGGGCAGGCAACTTACAAATGGAACAAGAAAGCATTGATGTGTCGCGGTTCTCTAATACTTTGCTTTCAGCTAGTATAGTAGCAAAATATTTTCTTCCATGGCATGGAGCCTGTGACATTTCATGTTGATCACCAGCTTAATTACTTTGAAGGTCACCTAGAGCATTAGCAAAGTACATTATTGGTTGTGTCTGCGAAGACGATGGAGGTATGACCATGCAGGCTATGTCTCTCTCTGCTTCCTGCTATTTTTCAGTTGCCCTATACCTCTCCACTTTCTCATTTTCTATACAAGGAGCTTCTTTGGGAATCTATTCTGTATTCTTCTGTTAGGCCTGCTTCCACAGTATCAGTATTGTGTGTTATTTTCTTCTCTGAAGGAGTGGAGAATGCAGTTCACTGCCAGCTCTAAATGACCACCATAGTTCGCTGATGCCAATTTTTGCTCCGTGTGCTTGCTTCTGACTTTCTTCTGATACTATCTGTTCTTTGCAGAGCACTCAGAGACCCTTTATAATGTAGATCAGGTCATTTCACTTCTCCGGTTGAGCCAAGGCTTCCCCTTTCCACTCGTATTGAACATCAAAGAGGATCTTAATGATTTATGAGGCTCTGTTCAAGCTCTTAATCACCATGTAAACTGCCAGGTATGTTATACAGTTGTCATATATTTTATGTAGAAAATTAAGAGATGGCTGTAAAATGGGATGTATGGGATGCCATGGTTACCACTTTAATACAATCGTGCTGTACACAGTGGCCATCTTGCAGAGATTCTGAGAGTGACTGGGAACTTCCTGGGGCTCTTTATCTCCTTTGCATTTTAGTTTTAATATTTGAAGTCATTGCATTATCATTTCAACTAGGAAAAATGATTAATGTTCAACAGGTTTTCTTTTATTATTTAGTCAGATACCCATAGACAAGGAAGTTTTTTTTTGTTTATGTTTTTGTTTTTTTTTTGTGAAGTCAGTATTCACTAGTGTATTTATAGATGATTATTTGAAATGATTTAATGGGTAAGATATATTTGAAAGAAATTCATGGTGAGCTAGTCCCTACCCATGGTTATTGGAAGGAAACTGCACAACATTCATTTTAAAATACAACAGAATCACATACAGCTTCTAAGCTTTGGAGCTGGATCATAGTCATATTGCCCTTCCCTGCTCATTTCAAAATTATTGACATGCTTTATTTCTTTAAACAAACATCCTAATTCCAAAATAATTGGTCACAATTATCTTTCCTTTCTCCATATGTCTGTTCGTAATGAGGTCTTCAAAGAGAAATAACCATTTGCAGAAAACGATTATTGCTGCTGCTTGTATGTGACAGTTGTTTAATAAATTTGAGAGCTGTCTAAATAAAAATAAAGTTTTCTCTGTTCTCTTTCTTTCCATGTTTTAGTTTGAAATGTTTACTAATATTTAGGAACAGATGAATAAAACTAGAAAAATAAAACCCAGATATGTAAAGACCATTATGGTGTACTTACTTCATAACCATTAACAGTTTTAAGTTATTTATTTTCAAAGATTTTAATAGGAAAGGCTTGCTTCTACAGTCCTATGAGTGACTTAATCAGCAGGAAAGAATTAATAGAGGATAAAATAACATACTACTAATAAAACATTTATAAGTTAGAAGTGATAAATATGTTAAGAACTTTTTTTGAAGCCTTATTTAAAACAGATAGGGTTGGTGAGATAGCTCAGCAGTCTGAAGTGCCTGCTTAGGCAAGCTTAGGCAAGCCTAGGGGCCATGGTTCTATCCCCGCCACCACATCCACATGCTGCTCCAGTCCTGCCCCTGGAGTGGGCTGAGCCATACACACACACACACACACACACACACACACACACGCACGCACGCACACACACACACAACAGTAACAACAAGAACAACAAAAATCTATAAATTTTGACATGCCTTGTTAAGAAAAAATACAGTTATTCCAATTAGGTAATAAGAAAGGAAATAGGATGGTTACATTTAATTGTATTTACTTGGTTGTTGAGGGCCACCTAAGGACTAGTAAATGTGCTCAGGCTGAGTGTGGATTGGTCACAGAAGCACACCTTTACATACTTTGAGCTGTCACTGGTCCCTTGCTTTCTGCCATCGTTCCCTGCCCTGCTTCCTGGTGGCCCTGAACTAAGCCATTTTACTCCATCATGCTCTTTTGCCCTGATGTTTCTGTCCTGAAGCCTTCTCTCCTTGGACTAAATTTCCTGATGCCTTGAGCCAAATTAAGTGTCTCTTCTTTTCAATTTTGGGTATTGATATTCTGTCCCAGCAGTGCAAAGCTAATGCATGACAATGTATATTTCATAAAAACCAAAACATTAAATATTTCTAAGGTACATATTCAATTAAATGCAGGATTTAAAGCATTGAAACAAAATAGAAATGAAATACATAATTACATCAAGATAAATACAAAACTTAGTATTTTACATATGAAAATATTTTTAACATAAAATAACTTCTAAAATGATGATTGCCTAAAAGTGTTTATAAATTAAATTTTTCATAGCTTTTGAAATACATTTATTTGTATTGTTTTCTACTGGAAACCCAAATTATCCATATATTATCTAATATATCCAAATATATTAGAGTGTAAAATAATTTGTATTATATTCTACTAGAAACCCAAATTACCCATATATTATCTAATATATCCACATATATTAGAATGTAAACAAGTATTCATACATTCAGCACTTCTCACTGGAACTATTCTTGTGAAAAATCATAGTTTGAACAATAGATATGATACTGTAATAAAAGAATAATAGAGAGTGCGGAGATAGGTTGGCAGGTCTAAGTTCCTGCCTGGCAAGCACAAGGACACAGGTTTTTAAAAATTTATTTATTTATTGAATTAATACAATACTACTATTTGAGTGTGTAACCTAAGTAACACATTGGTCAAAACAGGCAACACAATAGTGTTTTAAATTTTACATGTGAGAAAATTCATGTACAAGAAGTCTAATATGCCCAAGCATACATAACTAGTATTATTACCACTACTGTCCCATTGTATCTCTCATAAACTAAAATAATGTAACAGAAACTGCTCAATAGCTATATTTAACTTTTACAATAACCCTGGGACTTTAGGGGCATTGGTAGTGTTTGACTGCTGAGCTCATATTTTATTTTTTATTTTTTTAGTTATTTATCGTCATTTTAATGAGAGAAAGGATACAATAGAGATGAAACAGTTTCAAAACAGGTGAGTAGGATGTTTACAATAATTAATACATTGCATATTGTTGTCTTCCTAATAGTTATTCATAGGAAAAGAATCAGAAATGATATCTTGTCTAAACAATATTAGTACAAACTTTTATTCTCAGTGAAATAAGAGAAAGTAG
>NDGN011510932.1:2515-16002 GCA_002564285.1 Tympanoctomys barrerae
CCAAGATGGCGGCTTCAGCCAAGATGGCGGCTTCAGCCAAGATGGCGGCTTCAGCCAAGATGGTGTCAGGGAAGATGCTGAGAGTGAATCAAGTCAAAAGTGAATTTGAAGATGTCAAGGCAACAGTGGCAAGCTGTAAGATTGCTGTGGAAAGATGGGTGCAGGATATATAATTGGCACAAAAGAAGATTTAGAGGGTCCTGGTACTGCCTTTATTTCACTAGTTCTAATGTGGAAGGGAGTTTTGCCGTACATTTCTGAGATGGCAGAGTGCACCAAGTATGGTGGAGATGCATTCCAGTTCAGCACACTGAAGGATTTTCTAAGCTGTTCTGAGGCAATGAGTTGTTACAGAGAAATTTAAACAAAGGCTTAAGAGCAGTTTTTGGAAGAGTTGGAGCACCACAGGAATAGAGGTGGCCAGGCTGGAGGGCACTGACATTTCCTTTCAAGACAGATTCTAGGGCTGAAGTTGAAGTATCTCAATCTGGTGCCCACAGCCTCCAGTGACCCCGCCCTTAGCTGGGTGGCTGCAGTGTCCTGGCTTATTGATGGAGTCCTTGACCCTGTATGTTTTTTCCCAGAAGCTCGTGTCAACCGGGTCTGTGTCCTAGGTGTTGAACTCAGACCCCATGCGTGTTAGGCGATGGCTAGGCTCTATTCCAGCCTGCTGAGCAGTAAGCTTTATGATCATTTCTCCCTCGGATGTGATTTTCCTGCCTGATCCCCTGGCATCTTTAGATCATCACTGAAACTCAACTAGTCGCTACTCTCAGAGTAATCCTGCCATGCTAGGCTGCACTATATCGCTGAGTAGATAATTACCTTCACACTCTTTGAACCTCTCCCTTAATTTATCATCTCCTAGAAATCCAATACTAAGAGTTGTGAAATTCCACACTGCAGTAGCCCAGTGGAACAAATGGTGCTTTGCCTAAGTCACTAATTTTCAGAAGTTATTTAAAAATTGTATTTTTGTTACATAAATGTCATGTGTATTTTGTAGAAAAATAAGTAAAGCACTAAAAAGAAACAAAATATTGTCTAACCCTATGCGACTCGAGATAAACATAGAGACACACCAGAAATAGCCTCCTACTCTTTAATGAACATATATTCCTAAAATTGGACTCGGTTCTACTTTTATGCAACCGGTTTCTCACTTAGCATCAACCCACACCACTAGCTAGCTTTTCGTGCTCATAGTAGTCAGTGTGAGCGGTTGCATTCCATCCTCCAGCTGCTTCAGGACATCTTTAGAAAATGCTCATTGCTGACCATGAGGCTATTTCCAAGTTAAGAAAAACGTTACAAATAGTGCTATGGTAAGCAGCTGTCATGGTCTGTGTCTAGATGTCCCCCCAAAGCGTCATGCAGTCATGGGGTGGCTTCTAGAGTTTGTGGTTGGTTCAAGGTCCAGGGCTGGGATTATAAGTGTGAGTGCTGCACCCGCCCAGGACAGGCAGCCCGGATTACCACACAGGGGAGGGCGAGAGGCTGCTCTTTGCAGCTGCTCCTCCCTTGTTGCTCTTGCTCTTTGCTGTTTTTTCACTGCTGTGAACTGCTGCCCTCGGCCATGTGTCACCCTGCCCTGGAGCCAGCCAAGTATGGACTGAAACCTCCACAAACTGTGAACTAGATAAACCTTTTTCCCCTTATTTTTGGGCATCAAGTATTTTGCCTCAGAACAAGAGAAAAATAATCAAGAAAGCATTTGGTATCAGAGGAGTGGGGTTGTGGCTGTGAGTGTACCTGACCATGTGGTTCAAGAGCCTCTGGGAATGGCTTGCACGAAGAGTCTGGAAAGGTTCAGAGACATCACCTGAGAAGTGCTGGGACACCTTAGGTTCTTCTGTATGGGAGATCTGGTCAGAGTTCAAAAGACCAGAAGGCTGGTAGAATTCCTACTAGTGAAGACCAGGCTGGAGAGGTTTCTGCTGGGAAGAAGGACTGCATTGGTTGTTGGATTCCAGATGATTTGTGTTACAGCTTGGCAGAAAGTTTGTCTGCATTTTGCTTGTGTCCAGAGACTTTGCCTGAGACTGAGATAAAGGGCAATGAACTAATTAATCTGCAAAAAGAAATTTCAGGGCAGTCTGATGTTGAGGTGGTGGCATGGCTATTGATGGGGGCCTTCAGCCAGATCTATGTTAAGAATAGGACTGGGGAGATGGCTCAGTTGTATAAGCGCTTCCCTGGCAAGGGCAAGGGCCTGAGTTCAATCCCTGGTTCTGAAAAAAAAAAAAAAAAAAAAAAAAAAAAGAATCAAGAGCAAAAAGTCCAGCAACATGAATTCAAGTGTTGTGAATTTGGTCAGAAAGGAAGTTGCAATAAAGCTGTGGACTGTAAAGATAGAGCAGAAGAGATGTCCACTGCTGAGAAGGAGCAGGAGAATAGAAAAGACGGCCAGTGGGCATCACAGAAAACATCAAGTCCTCGTCCTCACCCTTTGCAGCCTTTGCAATCTTGAAACTGCAGAAGTGAAAGACTTCGCTTTGAGGAGAAAGCTGCAGAGTACCATGCTCCAGAGTGGCAGCCGCCGCACCATGTTCCAAAATGGTGGTGGCTGCATCAGGTCCCAAAATGGTGGTGGCGTAGAGAATTCATTTCTCAGAATCAGGTTCAGAGCCCTCAATGATCCAGGCCTTGCCCCCTCCAGCCAAGAGAAAAGAAAGCCTGGCTACTGCTTCAGCTGGCAGCAGCCTTTGGCACCATCCACATAGCGCTGGCTTTAGGCACATGCAGAATGCAAGAGTTTTGAGATTAAAGAGGCTTCCACCCCAATTTCAGAAGGCCTGGGAGGCCAGACGGTGTGCTTCTGAGTGGTAAATATATGAAGTTCTGAGGGTGAAGCCAGAGGTGCAGTGGAGACCTCAGGAGTTTGGAGAAGACGTGCACATGGATTGTCAGAGGAAAACAACAAGGAGGGAACAAAGCTGGCCTAAGACAGAAGCCGTGGGAGCGCTAGCTGCCAGAAGTGCGTTGAGGGTGAGCCACATGGAGCTCACAATTTGCCATGAATCGCTTCTGATGTTCCACATAGAACTGTAGGACTTAACGTTTGCCCTGCTGGATTTTGGACTTACTTTTGTCCCAGTGCTTGGTATCCTGCCGTGAGTACCTTTTGGAATGGTGATGTTTATCATGTGCCATTGAATGTTGGAAGTGTTTAACTTCATTTGTACAAGGGCTCACAGCTAAGAGTTTGCCTCAGTTCTTGGGAGAAACTTGGGACTTAGACTTTTCAGCAATGCTGAAACTGTTAGTACTTTGGCATCTACTTTGGCATCTTAGAGATGGACTAAAATGCCTTTTGCACAAAGGATGTGCTTTAGTCTTTGAGGAACCAGGGGTGGAATGTCTTTTATTTTGTCTGGATGTCCCCCCATGGCCTCATGCAGTCATGGGGTGGGCTGCTAGAGTTTGTGAGTGACTCAGGATCTGATGCAGGGGGTAATGGGCGTGAGCGCTACACCTGCCCTAGGGCACAGAGCCTGACTGCAGTACAAGGAAGGGCGAGAGGCCTGCTCTCTGCCTCTACTCCTCCCTTTCTGCTCTTGCTGTTTTGCTGTTTTTCCACTGTCATGAACTGTTCCCCTGTGCCATGTTCCACGATGCCTTGGAGCCAGCCAAGTCTGGACAGAAACCTCTACAGCCCAGAAGCTAAATAAACCTTTCTGCCTTAATTTTGGGCATCAGGTATTTTGCCTCAGCAATGAGAGAGAAGTGACTAAGACAGCGGCCTTCTGAGATGTACATTCATGCGTCCATTCTGTACGGGACATTTACATTCTCCAAAATGGCTCACCTGCTAGTGACTGCAGAAAAGGTATCTAATTGCCAAGGAAGCATGATTAAAAAGGATTCATTATACTTGCAAACTTTTCATTTGACTCTGTCACATAGACAGTACCTGTTCCACATCCTGTCTTATTTCTGTACCTTCCTCTGTAGTCCTGTCCACTGACGAAGATGCCTGACCCGGACATGTCTGACCAGCCTGCAGGCACAGAGTAGGTTGATGGCTGCTTACTGTACCAAAGGCTTGTGTTTGGAATCTAAGAACTTGAGCCTGGCTGTGTCACTGTGAGGCTAAGCATTGGCTACCAGCGTGGTGTCAGGGAAGTGACAGCCTGTGTGTGACAGAATAGAGGTCATTCTTTGAAGGGAGACACTGCCTCCTGTCCTGGTGTTGACACTGGGAAGCACAGCCGTGGCTCCCTAAGTTAGTCATTGTTTGTCACCATGAGTCATAGCTGGGCCGATCTCCTCGGTAGAGAAGTGTTTTACTGGAGGAGAAGCAAGGCTGGGTTGGGAAACCATGTGCATCCTATCAGCTACTTTCAAGGAACAGAGGGGCACATTCTCACTCTTTGAAATTCTTACGTTGACGTCTTAACCTCAGAATGTGACCTTATTTGGAGACAGGGACCTCGCAGAGGCCAGCGGACTAAAATAGGATGGGCCGTGGCCTCATGTCTTGCTAGAAACAGGAGGTTGGGACTCAGAGATGCCTGTGGAGGTGTGAAGGCCGAAGGCACAGACGGTTGCCAGCAAGCCAGGCGACCGGTGTAGACAAGCGACCCCGGAGCCCATGCCTGGATCCGGGGCTTCCTCCTCCTCCTCGCTGTGAACCAGAGCACTCGCACTGGGGAAACCGCAGCCTGCGACGTCTCACCGCAGCCAGAGACGGCCCCTGCTCGGGCCTTGGCCTGTCCTCGGCATGGCTGCGCCTGGCTCGCTCTCCTGCCCAGAGCTTCCGCTTGGCCGCTGGGAGCACTAGGTGACAGTGCGTTGCAGGCCTCTCTTTGCAAAGTGTTTGCACAACCGTGATCTCCTTTGACCGCGACCAAAGTGCGTGAATGGAGGGTCATCGTCGGGTCTGCCCGGGTGCGGAGATCTGAAACGCTAAGCGCCATGGGGAGGTGGCAGAGAGGGACCCCAGACCTGGTCTCCTGACATTCAACACGTCTCCTGAACTCTTGGTTAATGGACGTGTCGCGTATCTGTCGTTTCCCCTGGAGTCTGAAAGGTCACGTGGACGGCGGCGTGTGGCGCCCACTGCCCTTTAGACAACCCCGAGAGCGGTCCATGGGCCCCCGAGCCGGGCGGTTTGCAGCCCCAGAGCCCGGGGCGGCCCGCGTCTCCACGATCAAATATTTACCAGGCGCCCTCGGCGCAGGCCTTTGTGTTTATGTGCGCAGCGTGTGTTTTCCGCACTCAGAAGCTCTGTTTATTTTACCGTCGAAACAGACTTTCCCTGCACGGGGTTTGCTCGCCGGCAGATGCGGGGGCGAGACTTGGGACGTGCGGGGGAGCCGTGCGTTTTTCTGTCATTAATACTGTGCAGATGTTCGGTCAGCCCAGCGACACCAGGGTGCCTGGCATGTTCCTGGAAGCTACTTGCCTTGATTCCCGGGAGACAATTGGAGATGACTGCACTTTTTCCTCGGGTGACCCAAGCCTGTTCCTGGCGTACCGACGGCAGAGTGCTGGGAAGTCTCAGCATGTCCGTGGCTTCGTCCCAGAGGCTTTATTAGTTTTGAACCTTGGGGGTAATTCCATAAGAATGCATTTCTTTTCCTCCCCCAGAGAACAAAATGCTGCTTGTGTTGGATTATGTGATTAAGAAAAAAAAAGTGGTTCCGAAGTTGTGGAACCATAGCCATACAGGTAATACTGTCAGATTTAGCAAAAACAAGGAAAATAAAGTAATTGTAATAGCAATAAAACCCCGGGAAGTTCTGGTTAAATTATAGCTTAAACAGTGAATGTTTTTCTTTTTTAGTACAAATGCTTGTCTAATATTGAAAAGATTAAACAAAATTGTGTCTCACAATTCTGTAAGAACATACTTGGAGTGGAGTCCTCATAATTTTTCCATCACTTAAAAATCTAGGAAAATTAGGCATTTACCGAAGTGCAACTTCGGAAGCTCAAGGCAGCATTCATTGAGTTTCTTTGATTTTCACTGAAATTTTCGTTCTTTCTTTGGATGCTGTCTGCAAACGCTGGTCCTCTCATGCTGCGGCCATAGCAAGGGCCCCCATCTCAATGACTTCTTTCCTGGGTCGTGTAGAGCCCTTCCATCATCCCCTGTAACCCCTTCCCTGCAAACCAAGAGCTGGCAAGCTGGGTCCTGTAGGCTGCATCTAGTTCTGCTTATTGGTTTTGTTGGTTTTGTGGAATGTGGGTCAAAATTTTATTTTATACTTGCTAGGAAAAGACAGCAAAAGGGAAAAGCTTGTCTGCACAAGCATTGTTAGGCCACAGCTCGTCTAGAAGTACAAAGTGAGGGACACCTGTCTTTCCTGCACTCGGGAGGCTGAGGCAGGAGGATCGCTGTGAGTTTGAGGCCAGCCTGGGCTACACAGTGAGTTCAAGTTCAGCCTGAACTACAACTTTGCCTCAAAAAAGTGAAAAAGTGAAAAAGGAAAACAAACACAAAAGAAATACAAAGTAGAGCACATAGGTCAATAGCCAGCAGCTCAACAGGCTCTCTGGTTAGCAGCTTGGACATCCCCTGGGGGGACTGTTGGAACCTGAGGCAGCACCAAGCACTCTGATTCCTGGGGGCCATCATGGGGCTAAGCATGCGGCTGCTGAGACTTGGTCTATTTGTCTGTCTATTTCTGCAATTTTTTTTGCTGTTTATTTAGATGATAAGGAGTTACATATGTTTATGGTGTACACCATGGTATTTTGGAATGTGTATATTCTAGGATGGTTTAAGACAAGCTCATTTTTCTAGCCTTCCCCTGATGTCCTTGTCATCTGCCATGAACATTTAGAAATCCACTTTCTCGTGTAGGTGTACACTTATATGAGCACAAGCCCTGGGGTGGCAGGAAGTCAGTCCCCCGTCTAACTGGAGTGGTGTGCTCTTCACTGACCCCCCCCCCCACTTCCAGCCAGGCCACCGCCCTGGCGCATGTGCAGTTACCGTCCCACACTCCCCGTGAGCTCAGTTGCTTTGTGTTCCACAGATGAATGAGCCCCCGTGCTGTCTGTCTCTCTGTATCCTTTCACCAGGCCGAATGTTCTTCATCTTCATCCACTGCAAGTGACAAGATCTCCTTTTGAAAGGCTGAATAGTATTCCATTGTGTACATAAACCACATTTTCTTCATCCATCCAGTTGGCGCTGGGATTATGGTTTACATCTACATGTCAAACCCTCCTCGGTGGGGCTCTGGCAGGCATGAGCTCCCCAGGAGCCCAATCTGATGCTGAGCTTGGCGCTAAGGTGCCATTGGGCAGTGGGCACTTGTCCAGGGAGGGCTCAGGGGGGCATGCCTGGAAGGTTTTTCTTTGCCGCCCTCTCCCACCGCTCCCTCCCTGCTTCATGCCATCTATGTCAGGTTGCCCTGCTGTGGAGCTAGGTGTGGCAGGAAAGCTCTATCTATCCATGTGATGTGACCCCAGTAAAGCTCTCGTCCTATACATCGTGGGTGTCGGGTTAGGTCTTGGCAGCACTGAGGGGTGTAGGCTTGTCCCGTCCTGGGTGTGTGAGGCATGCTGCAGTGGCTTGGTCCAGCTGTCTGGTCTTGTCTTGTCTTGTCTTTCTTTTTCTTTTTCTTTCTTTTTTTTCCAGTACTGGGGATTGAACTCAGGATCCTGTGCTTGCCAGGTAGGCGCTTATTCTACTGAGCTCTCCCCCCAGCCCCCATCTGTCTATTTCTGCAGTTAATAGACGTGCTGGGGGTGTGCATGTGTTTACGACCTGATTTCACTGCCACTGGACATGGACCCAGGGGTGGGATTTCCAGATCAGACTGTTTGAGCTGGAGTTTTCATGAGCCCCTGTGGTTCCCAGCCAGGCTGCACCCATTTCCATTCCCAGAAACAGTATAAAAGGTCTCTTGGTCTCATTCTGTCCATCCCATACGGTGCCTCTTTTATTAGTCCTTTTAATTCATTTTTTAAATATATATTTAGTACAGGGTCTACAGGGTCTCACTACATAGGTCGGACTCGCATGATCCTCCTGTTTTTAGGCTCCCAAGCATTGGGATTACAGGCGTGTGCCACCATGCTCAGTCTCAATGCCGTCTCAGTACACCATGGGAGTGGGGCCGGCATGGAAGGCTGGGGATTGAACCTTGGTCCCTGCGCTCTGCCTAAGCAGGTGCTTTAGTCCACTGAGCTATTTGGCAGGCCCTGCCTCTTTTATTGTTTTGAGACAGGGTCTCCCTACATAATTCAGGCTGGCCTCAGCTCTTGGAGAGCCTCCTGCCTCAGCCTCTCAGTGCTGCACCACACCTTGCTCTTCCTCTTTGGCATGACAGCTGTCCCCACGGATGTAAGGGGACACAGCTCACTGTGATTTTAGTTTGCATTTCTCTGATGATTAGTGACACCGAATGTTTTTTCTTATGCTGGTTGGAAATTATCCTTTGCTCATTTTAAAATCAGGTTATCTGTTTTTTAGGCTGCAGAATTGAATTCCTTACATATTTTGGATGTCAGCCCTTTATCAGAGATACATTTGCAAGTGTTTCTGTGAACATTCTGTAGCTCATTTCTTTCCTTTGCTGTGTAGCCACCACCTGTTTTTGTAACGAGAACTGCACTGGATGGAGCCCTCCCCTTTCTCTGAGCCCAAAGCAGCTTTGCCGACAGGGCAGGGCCACAGCAGGTTGGATCACTGCGAGGACATCACGGTACCACCTCAAAGATCTAAAGTGTCCACTTTGCAGCGTTCTGCAGGACATTTGTCACATCTGTGCAAAGCCACCCTCTGGACGATTTGCTGTTACTCCCATTCCTAGAATGAATGAGCAGGAGGCTGGACAGCGGGGGAGCAGCGGCAGAAGAAAGGTTTCGGGGGATCTTTGCCAGCAGGCCAAGTCTGCCCAGCCCCAGTCTTCCACTCGGAGTGTGCTGCCCAGTGAGTGGGCTATCAGCTACGTTGGTCCCCGTGACTGCATGGTGGTGCTGGCTGGTGATTGCAGATTCCATCCCACCGTCTCAAGGATGCTCCCTAGGGTGCCGTGGGAGGCCCAGGCCTCGGCCTGAGCCTGGGGGGCCGAGTCGGAGCGTCGGCACTTGTTTCTCAGTACTGCGCGCAGCCGCCTTGTGGACCCCACGCAGCCCGCACAGTGCTGGTTTGCAAGATGAAGTGCGCTGGTCTCTAAAGAGAAATTGCGAGAGCAAGTGTGGCCCACAAGGCATTTGCTGCTTGTGTTTGGAACGGCTCTTGTTTCAGAGCAGTGACAGCACAGGTAGAAGGGCCACAGAGCACAGCAAGTCCTAGGTGTCGTACCACTTTTCAAATGAAGGAAGGAAACTCTACTTCCTCCTCCTCTTCCTCCTCATCCTGCTTCTCTTGGGATGTGCGGGCTGCACCCAGGACTCTTTCACTGACACATGTCCCCAGCCCTTTTCACTTTTTATTTTGAGACAAGGTCTCATTAAGTCACTAATTTGTCCAGGCTGGCCTCGAACTCATGAGCCTCCTGCCTCAGCCTCCCAGTGTGTAGCGTGTGGGGATGACAGACCTGTGCCACCACACCGGGAGTCCAGTGTCATCTGAAGCCAGCTCCTCACCCCTGGCTGTCCACAGCATGCCTTGGAGGCTGCTTCTGAGATGTCACAGTGTGTTCATGCGGTGCTTGCTGGACTGGGCCCCGAATTGTGGTTTCCTTGGTCCTTACAAAAATGTCACCAGGGCTGCCAAGAGTGACCTGAGCGCATAACGTAAGAGCAGCTGCTCTCCTTAGACAACACCTCAGCCAGTGAGTCCATGTTTAGGTAGAAAGAAGAGAGCTAGCCATGTGTCCTGGTGTTCCTTGCCCTCGGAGGAGCAGAGATGAGCTGCCGCACGGCCAGCTTGTGAGAAGACCCCGAGTCCCCGCCATAGGGAGAGAGTACACCCCAACACGATGGGGCTCTGCAGTCCCCAGCGTGTCCTTGGCACCCAGGAGCAGGGCGAGAAGGTGGTGCTGCGCTTGTGTGGGGGCTCAGCACTCTTTCAGGGTCTTCGGAGCTCGGTTTCAGAGCCCGGGTGAGGCAGGCAAGGGGCGGGTCTCGTGGAGGGCGAGGCTGCTGGCTGCGGCCATCCCGTTCCTTCTCACCACGGCTGTCCTCTGCTTCTGTCCCCTTCATCTGGTCAGAGTCGTGTGGCCAGCAAGAGAGGGTGGCATGTGGTAGGGGTGCCCAGGGAGCAGTGCCTTCCAGAGCCCAGGGCTTGGTGAGCCAGGAGGGGCCTCGGGTGGGCGACAGCTGGCAGCTCTGAGTGCCACACTGCTATCCGTGTGACATCAGCACCAGGTGTGTCCGACTCTCAGCATGGGCCATGGTCCCTGCATGCCACGCGGTGATGGCCAGGTCAAATGCTCCTACCTCGCTGTACAACGAGTGGACATGCTGGGAAGAGGCCAGTCCTTCACTCGCCCATCCCTCCAGATGGTGTCCCATCGGCCACCATGCCTGCCACGTCCTGAGGGCAGCTGTGAGTGCCCTGAGGGAGACCGAGGCAGGCGTAGCTAGCCTGGAGCTGGGTGTTGCTGCTGTCACAGCGGGCAGTCCCCCCATCCTCCATGGGTCACAGCTCACATTAAGATGCAGGTCGTGTTCAGGCTCCCCAGGCTCCTTTCACTCCTGGACAGCCAGGATGAGGAAGGAGGTCACACATCTGGCGGTGGCCAGGGTCCACCAGGTGAGGTGGGTGTCCTGGGCAGACCATGGTCGCCACTGCAAGTCCTCCGGCCCTGGGGCCCATGAGCAGCGTGGCCTCAGTGGTGACCCCACGGCCAGGGCGGGATGGCCAGGCCTGAGGACGCAGCCACGTCTGTCTGTGTGCCTTGGCTGCCAGTCTGTTATGTCTGTCTGTCTGTCTATCAGCAGGGCTCCTTCATTATCAAGTGACATTTTGTGACAACGCCGTGCAAGCATCTATCACAGTAGCTGGTGACCACGGTCCTCATGGTGGCTGTGTTTATTATTGTTGCTAAATTCCTGTTCTGTCACTCACAAGGTGACTTTAGGAGGTGCCTCAGACACTTCTGGGTAAGGTAGGACACACACCCTGCTAGCTTCAATTGTCACCCACTAAACCACAAGTGGGCTAGATCTCTCCACAGTCTAAGCACCTGCCTGGCAAGCACAAGGACCCAAGTTTGGTCCCTGGAAGCACACGCTGTGTGGGCCCCTGAGACAGGGCTTGGCGGTGCATTCCTGTGTTCCCAGCGCTGGTGAGGCTGAGACAGGAGGATCATCCTGAGTTCAAACTTTGTAGGGAGACGCTGTACCAAATAAATAAATAAATAAATAGGAAAGATTTTTAAAAACCTGGAAGTGCCATGGGCGGGTATTGGGGTCTCCTGTCACCTGCTGGTACCTTCCGCATCTCTAACAGTCTGCAGAGCGAGGAGGTTCTCAATAACATACTCACTGACCTCCTGAAGCGAGTGAGAGTGAAGCGGTGTGTTCAGCTCCACACCGTTGGACTCGCAAGGAGCAGCACCCAGCTGCAGGGGGTCCCTGTGCTCGGCAGCGCTGGCATGGTGACGCCTGCCCACTGCTGCAAGCAGCCCAGTTAGCCACGGTCTTTGCTCTTTGAGGTGGCCCACACTGTGCCATGGCTGACTGGAACATTCGGGCCTCAGCCCGAGGTGGGGTCCTGCTGGGGCGGTAGCTCAGCGGCACAGCGCCTGACTGGCACAAGAAACCAAAGCCACAGAAAATAAACAAACAAACACCTCTTAGTGTGGTCACATGAAGGTTGTGCCACAAAAGATGTGTCAGAGTTTGTGTCCACTCCTAGGAGGAAGAGGAGTGAGTCCGGAAATGGAGAACAGCATCTTGTGCAAAATGTCGTGTCACGTGGGGGCAGTGGGGGAAATGTCCATAACGGAGGTCTCCCCAGACCCAAACCTGGGAGGCCCACAAGGCCACCCAGAGCGGGGGACTCCCACCTGCTGTGAGCACGAGGTGAGAGAGCATCCCTTACGGGTCCTGTTTTGTTTCTGAATCAGAATTCTGTCCACTGTCCTTCCCATGAGAGGCTGGAGGATTTTTTTCATCTTTTCTTTATTATTATTATTTTGGTTTGTTTGAAACAGGCTCTGCTGGTGTGGGCCAGGCTGGCCTCAAGCTGGGAATGACTCTCCTGCCTCAGCCTTCCAGGGCTGATGACAGTCATGCACCTCCACACCCAGCTAGAGAAATTTCTTTCATAGGTGACAAACTGAATGCCCATAGCGTGGTGAGCTACAGCAAGAAACACTTAGAAGCTGGGCTGTGGCTGACAGCCCTGGATTTGAAGGATAGCTCCACGTCTGGCGAGGTGTTTAGACTTGGCCAAGCTGCCTAAACTTCAGGAGCGTTTGGAACAAAGATGAACTGACCAGAAGTTGGAGGGTTGGTGAGAGAACGGAGCGAGGCTGCTGCCTCTGTGGAACGCCTGGTATCTTCTCACGCTCCCGGGGCGGTCACTTCTGCTGGGCGCCGAGCAAGGCCCTGGTTTCCCTTCCTCCCTTCCTGCAACTGCCCCATGCAGGGGCACTGTGGTCCCTCCCGATTTTCCGAGGAGGAGTTGAAAGCCGAGAAAGGTCTGTGGGTGACTCCAGGGCCCAGCGCTGGGAGGCCGCCAAGGTGGGATTGTGACCGAGCCCGAGGAAGCCCGGGTTTGGCTCACGAGGAAGCTATGCAGCGTGTCTCCTAAGAGCACAGCCAGACAAGGCAGGGCCACACCTCCAGCGCCCTCCTCCATCACTGGCTAGCTGCAAGCTGAGGTTGCTGGCATCCCAACATGCAGTGGCTGTCTGTTTACCTGGGGAGAGAGCAGCCTCAGGCTGGCTTGGGTGGCATCAGGGTGGCTCGTCCCTGCTAGTCCCCTGGCTCCTGGAGGATGTCACTGTCCTTCTCCCTTCCACCCACCAGGGGACTTGGTGAAAGGCATTTCTTTGGGCGTTCCCTGGCCCCGCGCTCTCGAGGATTCCCTTGGATTGGCACAGACTGCACCGTGCGGCGGCTGGCGCACCGGTCTACACTCGCCGTGTGTATCTCCAGGACGCAGAATGGTGAGAATGAGGTGTGTACAGGGGTTGGCTCCTTCAGCTTCCAGGGTCTTCTGGCTATGGGGGAGGGCAGGATTCACAGGGCACTGGCCCTGCTGAGCGAGCCAGGCAAGGTGCAGTGCTGTGCCAGGAGCCCTCCTTCCCACTGGGTGTCGCTCTGCAGCCGCACTCTGGGTGGCTTTTGATTGCATCCTGTGGAAGACACCCAGGAAAGAGGACCTGCAGAACTGCTACCGAAAGTTGGCAAGAATGATGGGATTAGCACATTCACAGCAAGGGGGAGGACTACAAGGGAGACTTATAGCAATGTCTGTTACTGTAATAAATTTAAAAAATGTAAACACACACCAGGTTTTGATCAGTCCTTGTAATTGGACCAGCTGTTTGCTGGTCATTACAAAGAAACAGGCACTGCGAGAGAGTTTTAGGCAAAGAGGACAGCAGGGTACGGCTAGCAAGGCTCTC
>NDGN011510938.1:3445-18253 GCA_002564285.1 Tympanoctomys barrerae
CCGCCCCCTCCTCCAATCACACGCAGCTGTACCGTCCTCCCAGATGGACCCTAAACCCCACCCCATCCACTCCCCTACCAGAAGCCTCACGGGAAGCTCCTAGGGCTTGGGGAGAATATCCAGATATAAACCATAACAACTATAGGTTAAAGGAAACCCTAAAACTCTGGGGAAAACACTAGTGTGATTTCTTGAAATTTAGATGTTCCACATACTCAACCCTCCATGTCAATGTTTACCCTCTTATATTTTCATATTTGGAGCCTTCTTAGGGCCACATCCTGCTAAGACATTTTGTCCAACAAAACTGAAATATTTGTTGGGCTGACAATATTGAAAGAAAATGTTTGTTGACAATTTCAGACAGTTTAAAGTTTTTAGATATCTATATATGTTCGGCCATGGCATATAAAAGATGTAATATAAAATCTAATATATGCAGCAAAATGTCAAGGCTGGTATGAAGATATTTCAAACTGAATAACAATAAACAAATGTAAATAATAACCCACAATACTACATGCTTAGTAGACTGAGAAACACAAACATTTGTCTCTAGATATCATAATTTTGTTCTTAGGATCCCTCTTTGCCTTTTTGTTGTTGTTGTTGTTGTTTTGTATTTTGTATTTTAGGGAAGGTTCTACAGGGTGTTCAGGGTCTCACTACTAGATCAAACTCATAGTGATCCACCTGTTTACAACCTCCCAAGAGCTGGGATTACAGGTGCGCACCACCACGCCCAGTCTCAATGGCCATCTCAGCGCACCCCTGGGGTGGGGCCAGCATGGCAGGCCCAGGGATCAAAGCCCCAGCCCTTGTGCCTGTTTGCAGGCACTTTAATCTGCTGAGCCATTTGGCCAGCCCCCCTCTTTGTCTTTATATTAATAACTTATTATCCTCATTTTATGAAAGGAAGCATATACTTTATCTATTTAGCATATTTTACTGAAACCAAGTTAATAAAATTAAATTCAAAAGCATATCAAACAGATAGCAACCCTTAGAAATGTCATGAAGCAATAGCCAAGAAAGTCCCCTCAAATTCATCTCTCAAACAAAAGATCCAGGAGCAAAGCACCCAGCATTTCCACCCGTTCCAGAACGCTCCTCCTCACGTAATCCTGAAGCAGTTCTGATCAGAGCTGCCGATGCAAACACAGCAGCATTTCCACACCTAATCATTCCTCTGTGAGCCTAGGGAGCATACGTTATGGTTGGAGGTGTTCCCAGCAGTTCCTGTGTCAACCCCCAAGTTCATTTGCTGGTGGATTTGAAGGTAAGGGAGGTAAGGTTAGCTAAAGTCATGAGTGTAGGACAACCAGGCTGATGCTTAGTGGCTTCATGAGAAAAAGGGTGACTCAGGCTGGTACACATCCTGGGTCTTGTCACAAGGTGACACCACTACCTCAGGACCTGCACGAGCCCCTCAGCAGACACTGAGTGTACGCGGGCACATGCTTCTGGACCTTTTGCCCTGCCACACCTTCAGCGCCATAAATTTCTACTCTATAAGTTAACCTATCTGGAGTATTCCAGAGAGCAATAGAAAGCAGCTGAACATGGCACCTTAAGTTCATCTCATTCCATTTCCAATTATTCATGGTGAAGATTTAAATGTAAATGTTTATTTTTTATGCTGATGAGGAAAAGATTTGGGAGATAGATGATAGATAGATAGATAGATAGATAGATAGATAGATAGATAGAGGCTGAGGAGATAGCTTGCTGGCTTATGAGCCTGCCTGGTGAGCATAAGATCAGTCCTGAGTTCAATCCCTGGAAAGATAAGTAGATAGGTAGATAGTATATAGATAAGTGATTTTTAAAAAGGGAGCAAAGTGTCCAGAGTCAGCCATGAGAGTAGGGTCAGACACAGAAAATATGATTACTGATGAAGTTGTAGTAGACAGAATACAGTTGCTGTGGATTAATAAATGTCAATAAGTTTGTAAGCAGATAGGAAGATAGTCCCACTTGAAAATCCATCTTCAACTCCTCAGTTTTTCAGAGCAGGTAGCTGGGCTTCTGAGAGCAAGAGCGCAGCAGGCCCCTAAAGATAAACGTGGACTAAGCCCCGGAAAGTGGAGCTGGGACCTGAAGACTTAGAGGCGATATGGAAAGCTCATGATACTGGATGGAGAGGGAAGTCTGTAAGGGTATATACATCTTTGTGTTTTTTCTTCAGTAGTGCTCAGCAGTCCACATATAGGACTGGGTTAAATACACAGGATAAAATAAACAGTACATATCGACTGCTGTTCAATGCCATGGGCTTTATTCTTACCATTGGTGCAAAAGTTGCATTGAATTTTCTTTGGCCAGTAACGACACCTAAGAGCAATATCTGGCAGTAAGTTGCAGCAGGGGAAGATCGGCCTAATGCACAGGCATTAGGTACTAAGGCCAGCAGAGGCGAAGCAGTGCTATGTGAAGGAAGAGCTGAGAAGGTAGCAAGGCACTGTGACTACTTGATCAGATCCCGTCCAGGTGGACACTTTGTCCCAGGTTAATTTGAATAATTCAATAGTGAATTTCCTTGTATTCCCCACAGTAATGTCAAGTGGAATCAGTTAATATGCCACAGAATGTAGAAGAATAAGAGCTATTTTGTTAGATTATAAAACGAAGCCTTGGAATAAGTTTTTCTGAGGTAACAACAAATCCAGATAAACAGAAATAACTCACAGGCAATTGGTTCTGTCAGCTGTCCTCGATTTGATTTGCATGAAAACTGTGTGGGGAAGATTGCAGAGAAGCAAAAGAGAAAGAAAGGAAGGGGAAGAAAATAAGAAAACCTGAGAGGCAAAAAGGAATAGAAAATTGAAAGTGAGGGCCAGGGAGATGGCTCAGTGTAATAAATGCTTTTCTGGCAAGCATAAGGGCCTGAGTTCAATCCCCGGTTCCACAAAAAAAAAAGAAAATTGAAAGTGAGAAAGAAAGAAAGCAAATATAAGATCACAGGAAAATGAACTGATAAGAAACAAATATGCAGTAATGTCAGTCACATCATATTACATTTCTGCAAGGATCCTGCCAAGCATGGGATCCCCGTGAATGAAAGCTGTGAATCCCAAGCCCTCAGAATATGCCCTTAGATGTAGGATCATCGCAGGTACGACTGGTTAGTGTAAGAGGCATCCCTGTTGGAATAGGGGAAGCTCCTAATCTAATGACTAATGCTTTTTGGACACAGACAGGCATCCAGGAAACACTGGGTTGGGCGATGAAACAGAGAACATGTGCTCACACACCACACATGTGCATGCACAGACACATACACACACGCAACACACATACACACACCCATTCACTCATACAATGACATATAATTCAACCATATGACAAAATCATGTCACTTGCAGGGAAATGGGTGGAAGGGTTGACCATCCCATTAAGCAAAATGAGGTACTCCCCAAAAGTTAAATACAAGAAGAGCTTATAGGAGAAATCCAAATCAGTTGATTAAAGGAAAGATAGCCAGAACCTAGAAGTTAGACTGTTAGGCAGGGGGCAGAGGGATAAGGGAAAAGAGCCTAAAATTTTAGAATAGAAAAGGAAAGTCACTGTCTGCACTTCCGTCTGTGCAAGTGTTCGGCGCAGGATCCCTTGATGTCGAGATGCCAAACATGCCGCCCCCGATGTGGTCTTTTTCTGGACACGAGAGCCTTTAGCAGCCGTGCAGCCTAATTCTACACACGTGGTCCAGCCAATGCCTCTTCACCTCCAGTCACCTTTTCCACACCCGAAACTGTTCTGCTTCTTTACCCCATAAATAAATAGCCCCAACCCAATACTTGATGGATGAGTCACCTTTCCCATTACTGGAACAAAATACCTGACACCTGCAATTTAAAGAGCGGAGGTTTATTTTGGCTCCCAGCTTTTAGAGGATGTAGGCCACAGCCAGCTGGCTCCAAGGCAGGAATGGCCTGAAATAGGGCAGCTGCTGACCCCAGGCAGTCAGGACAGGGAAAGGAGGAGGGGCTAGGAACAAGACTACACCCTTTATGTCACTGCTGTAGAATAATAAAGCCATTATTTAATTTCACAACTATCTTTCACCGACTATCAAGTATCATATTCTACTTAGTCAGTACAATCACAAGGCTTTCTTCCAACTGAGCTGGATGGTAGAATGGCATTCTTAGCAGGGCACGTGGCCTTCAAGGCTCCCTGCACTCCTCCTCAGAGGTCTGCTGTTGACTTCTGAGCCCACAAGGCTCCTGTGAGACAGGCATGCCTCAGTTACAGCCAGCGCACGGAGTGCCTGGGGCCATGCTTCTCCCCTCCTCTGATTAAAACACTGCAGCATCCTCAGCCACCTGCTGAGAAGGTCACCCTCATATCAGTCGGCCTGACAGACGAGACTGATTCGATGTGTAAGCACACCACTTAGAATCCGTCAATCACTGTGTATGAATGTAAGTTTCCATGTGCTCTGTGTGGCCATGTGTCTCAGTCACTTTGCAGTTACTAGGACAAAACACCCCAAATCCACAACTTAAAGGAGGAGGTGGTGGTGCTACTTGGCTTACAGTTTCAGAGGGTCCCTGGTTGGTCTCCACTGGGGGGCTTGAGGGTAGAACTGTCCCAGTGGAGGAAAGCTGACCACCTAAACATAATCAGGAAGCAGAGAGAAGCCAGGAAAATCCAGGGTGCGAGGAACCAGGAATAAGATAGACCCCCCCAGGGGCTGTTCCCATGATTCTCATGGGGCATCAAGTCTCCTAATACCCTAAAACTATTTTCCCAGCTCCACCACTGTCCAAGGTTACCTGGCCTCTGCCCAGTCTCTGAGAACTATTCCCACCAAGGCCTCTATGAACTTCTTGTGAGTTACACATAAACAGCTTAGCTCTAGGCCATGGACCCGGGTATGGCACATCTGACATGGCTGCCATCTCCTCCACAAAACCTCTGCCCTTCAGATTATGTCTACCCACTCCCTGATTGCAGATAAACGTTTAACAGTTGTCCATTCCTAAAAGTTTTAAATCCTCAACAGCTGAGACGTCTTTGCTGATGAGTTTCCTGCTTTCTCCTCAGGCTCAGCGCTTAGCTTCTTCGTCTCCATCTTTGTTGATCAGCTCACTCCCAGCCATCCTGGTCTTCCTGATCCCCTGACAGCCCCAGGTTTTCTTCCCTCATTTTTCTCCAGGCTTACCCTGCTGGGGGACCCTCAGCTTTGACATCCTTTTCCCTGAAAGCCTTGAGCCCCCAACCCTTAGTTGGAGCTGGAGCCCTTTTCATGTGCTCCATGAGACCTCTAACTATGGATTTATCACAGCCTGCTACTCCCTTTGATTGAGCTGCCTTATCCCCTGAAGTACATACGACCCATAAGAATGGAGACTAATTCTACTCCAGATACATATTTAACAGAGTGCCTGGTGCAGAGAAGTTCCTTAGTAACTACTACTTAAACTACAGTGTCTAGTGAAGACCCACTCTGCTGCTTGCTTTACAGATAACACGTCACCTAAGTTTTCAAGGCAGTGATTCCTACGGTCAGTCAACTGGGCTACCACAAAGTAAAAGTCTGCTCCTGGGTGGTTAGAGCAGGGGCTGTGCAGGCGCCCAGCGGGGAGTCACCTCAACAAAAAGAAACACAGGCTGGGTCGTGCTGTTATACCTGGCTGGGAGAGAAAAGATAAAGAAGCACCTGCCATGTGCAGGCCTGATGGGTGCTGATCAGCAGAAACTGGCTCAGCCCTACATGGGATGTGGGTACGCAGTCACGCACCAGCTCATGGGAAAGAAATGTTCTGAGCTGTGTGAACAGGCAACTTCATTGCTGTGCAAATGTGGCAGCGCACTGACACAAACCTGAACATCACTGCCAGTGACAGTGACCCTCCACGGGGCCTCCTGATGCCCTCAAGACACGCAATAAACATGCACTACACAAAGGGCTACCAACTTAATACAGGGTGCTGCTTTCCAGTAAAAAATTTTAAATAAGCACAAGGAATACACTCTAAATAATGATAAAAAGATAATATAGTAAACACCATAAATTGATAATTACTTTGGTATAGCTGAAAATATGGTGAAATTATTACATGAAAAACTACATTGCCAAGAATCTTCTGCAAAATATTCCCTCTGGATCAGTATACACTGATCCCATCATTTTTCCTGCGTTCTGAAGTCGTCCTGGAAGCCCTCCTTGGGAGGTTCTTTAATGGCTGCCTCAATCGCCAGAATGACTTCAAAACTTTTTCTTTTCATGGTCATTCTGATTCGGCGGAGAAACCAGAAGTTATACGATGTCAGACTCAGTGAATGAGAGGAATGAAGCAAGACACGCTGTCATGTTTTCAGGAGCCTGCCTTTCTGTTGGACACCATCAGTAACATGTCCACACTATTTGTGGCCATACCTTATAGAGACACTGTCACAAGGTAACATCGAGATCTGCTCCCAAGAGTAGCAAGAGCCATGGGACAAGTGGGTTCAGGGAAGAGAGAGGATTTTGAGAGGAGCTGGTGGCAACAGGTCTTTTACTGTAACAAATTTTAAGTTAACCATACTCTGTACATTCTGATGACCCCTGTTCTGGATGTGGTTATGCATGCTGTGATTCTATGCCATAAGCATTGCATTCATTCCAGAATTTCCAGTCTTGTGAATTCATGTCATAACACTAGGGTGGCTGTGATGTCACTAGGCAGTAGTGATTTTTCAGTTCCATCATAATCTTATGGCACCAGCATCGTGTGTATGTGTTCTGCTGTGAAATGAGATGCGACAGTCTACAATTAAGCTTCCTGGCTGAGGAGTTTCCCATTTCTTGCTCAGCAAAAGGCTCAGCTAGAGGCATGGTTCCCATCCTCGACAGATATACAAACCAATCCAGCCCAGCAGTTCTTCCCACTGCCTTTCATCCCAGGATGCATTATTCCTCTGCCCTAGTCATCCCAGGATGCACTATTCCTCTGCCTTAGTCATCCCAGGATGCACTGTCCCTCTGCCCTAGTCATCCCAGGATGTACTATTCTTCTGCTCTAGTCATCCCAGGATGCACTATTCCTCTGCCCTACTCATCCCAGGATGCACTATTCCTCTGCCCTACTCATCCCAGAGCCAAGCGCCAGGCAAATCTGGACCACTTCTATAGTCTAGAGCTACTGAGCTTAAACTAGCCAGTCCTGTGCCATTCTCCTTGCCCTGCCCTAATCTTCTTACAGAAACCATGGCGATGCTCCTGCCCTTCCCCTCCTGCGGGCTCTGTCTTGTATCTCCTGGCCAGTTGGTGCCCTTCTCCTGTGGCCCTGGGTGTCATGCCATGCCTCCTGTCTGTGGGACCTGTGACTGTAACATACTTTGTTTCCTTGAGCCCCCCGTATCTCCTCCTGCTGCCACATTCAACTGACAATTACAGAAAAGAATAAAAAACTAAGGTAAGCTTGGACAAAGTCCAAAAGGTACAGGAAAGAGTCTACCAAGTCCCAGAAGCAAGAGAAGGGCAACCATTATTCTAAAAGACAAACTAAGTAAGCACTCTGGGAATTGAAAGCAGGAGTATTGAGAACTCAAGCCTAGCCTGCAATTTAGCAGCTTAGCAAGACCCTATTTCAAAATAAAAACTCAAAGAAGGACTGAGGCTATAGCATAATGTGAAAGCTTTAAGTTTTATCCCCTGTAAAGCAAACAAACAAACAAACACACACACACACACACACACACACACACATGCACCCACACATGCACACATGGAAACTGTGCAGTCTACTTTCATGTTGGGAATTTGACTGCTAAAATTTTCCAGTAGTTTTATAACTTTCTTCCCGCACAGACTACAATGCTGAAGTGGTGATAGAGTATTTGGCAGGCTTGACTATATGGAAAAAAGTGAAATTTCCTATTTCTCCAACTATCCAAATGAGTTAAAAAGAATTGGACCAGTGCAGAGTAGGGTTGTAGGAGGCCCCCGTCACAATGCCAGGGCAAGGTGAACTCTATGCTTCTTTTAAATCCCTTTCTCTCCATGAAAATAAGTCAAACTACATTTCCCAGCCCAACCTTCCTCCTAACTGATTTTGCAAAGGAATTTAAGTCCTGCTGGGATGACAGTGTTGGAATGAAAAGACCCTGAGGGCTGGCTACTCCTAGCAGCAGATTTGAGATCTTCCTACTCAAAAGCACTTACCCCTCTTTTACCAGGAAAGTCCCGAATAAAACAGAAGTGATTCATCCTTCCCTGGCAGAACCCATCCTGATGTTTAATACCTAAACCACATAGATGGGATGTACTGCTCAATATAACAGCTTTCGGCCAATTATTTATATAAGAAAGATACATGTTTCCAAAACTGAGCACCATATTTGAAATAAGACAATGCACATTTTGGATCTCAATTATTTTCTACAGAACTGACAGGAGATGGAAGTCATATGAAAAATGCTCAGGTGTCAGCCAAGTGATTGTACAACATGGCTGTTGTTAACACTGAGACATGTTGCCTACATGCAAAGCAAAGACACAGTATCCCTTGGGGAGATGACCAAGAAATGACATGTTAAACCCTTTCACACCCTCCTATGGAAGTTTATTTATACCATGTAGTTCTTTTCTGTGTTCAACCATATTTTAGGAAGTTGACTCTCAGTTGGGACTAATTTATAATACAATGTAATTTTTACAATCTAAACATCATGTGAAATACTATTCTGATAAGCTTTTATAAATTAATTACTGGAATGACTCAAGAAGTGCCTATATATGCATAGAGTAGCAAGTCAGGAAAGGAATTGAATTATTAACCTTGCCAAGTTGTGCCTTCTGCTGGCTTTACCTCTTCATGCAGGTCAGAAGACTGCAGGAACCAGAACTTGTCCACTGTGGGCCTCTGCTAGAACACACTTTTCTTGGACCTTAGGATTCCTTTCAATGGGGAAGAAGAACAGAGAAACAGGAGCCTGTGTGGCAGAACCACCCCCATCATCAAGCTTTCCAGGACGCCACTGGCCTCTGCTTACATCTCACTGCTGGACCCTGCCGGAACCTGATCTGTAGGAGGCACTGTCCACACACCTGACAGCACTGCCCCTGCAAACAAATCAATAAAGGGTCCAGACAAAACGAAGAAGGGAAAATTGGATTGAGTCAGGTAAACAAGAGTTTCTTTCTTTCTTTCTTTCTTTCTTTCTTTCTTTCTTTCTTTCTTTCTTTTTTTTGCAGAACCAGGGATTGAACTCAGGCCCTTGAGCTTGCCAGAGAAGCGCTTATTCCACTTAGCCATCTCCCCAGGAGAGTTTCTGCTATAGATGGGCTTATTCAGGGAAAAACTTTAATCTTCTTGCAAGAAAATATTTACTGCATTCTGGGTTTTTCCCCTCTTAACCTAAGAATCTTATAGCCATCAGTGGAGCTGATCAGAGAAGCTTGGCAAACTTTTGTGGAAAATGGTCAACGCCCCCAGACATGAGCATCTATCTGAGGTAAGAAATTTTGCCCCTCAACACCCTGCTAATGTTGCTACATTCTGATTCTAGGAGCAGCTGGCATCATGAGGGATAGATGATGACTTCAACCTTTAGTAGTCACAGTAGGTGCAAACAGGAGAAATGAGAACCCACACATTCCCAGAGGCTGGGAAGAAGGCAGAGACAGCAGGGCACTGCCACCAAAGACAGGGGAGTCAAGCAGCACAGAGCCCCAGAGAGCTCGCAGGCTCTGTGTGAGCACAGCCCAGTGGCTTGCAACCAAAAGCAAGAGTCTAAGTACAGTTCTTATTATGGATAAAGCTCCCCCTATTTGCCATATCCCTACCTTGGCCAGTATGACCACTCACACCTCTGCTAGTGGGCTTTAATGTAATATTTTAAATAATCATACAGCTAGCCTACAGTAAAATGGTGCTTCCAGGGAGAGAGGGATCACAGAGTCAGGTCCCCTCTTCTGGCCTTTGCATCTTCCCTGACCCCAAATTAAATCTGCTCCTGCAAAAAATAACAGAAAACAGTTCTCCTCTAGAGTCCACTGGGAAACCAAGCTCCACATGACACAACAGAGGAGACACACGCTGGCTGCTGAGCAGAACCCAGCGAAGCTCTGCTAATTATTCAGCTGCTCCCCTAGAAGGGTCACACCACGCAGACCACATGAGGACATAACCCAAAAGTGCCGACACGGAGAGCAGCGTGACATCCCTAAATTTAGCCACCCGCGTATACATTTAAGAAGATGGATCTCCTCCCACGAACAAGTCTGTACTTATTCCAGAAATAAATTAATGGCCCCGTAATACAGCTTCCCTTTCATTTCACACAAAAAACTCAAGGTCCCAGAATAGGGCAAAAATGCTTCACTTCTCCAGATTATTCTGTGATTCAACCTAAGGGGTCATGCTCAAGGTCCTGGGTTGGGTCTTATTCTTTCTTCCTCAGCTTTTATCAGATTCTACCAGAACTGGACCACCAAAATTTCAACAACTGCTAATCTGGATTGCTTCAACCAGGGTCTCATGTACCCCAATGTACAAACAACCTGGAGACATTATTAAAAGCCCAGTCCTTCACCCAGGACTGTTTTCATGTTTCTGTAATTGAATACTTGAAACCGGACAGTTTGTAAAAGGAGAGGCTTAGTTAGCTCGTGGTTCCAGAGGCTGGGAAGTTCAATACCTGACACCAGCACCAGGATAAGGTAAGGGATTTCCTGCTGGGCACTGCTCCGTGCAACTGCATGTGAGACCCAGTTTCCAACATGTGAACTTCTGGGTGCATATTCAAACCACAGCATGCACTGAGTTTATAAAACTTTAAGGAAAACTGCAGAACAAAAGGAAAGCATTATAGCCTTTAAGTCTCAATACTGATCACATCCAGTGGAATTCTTCAAGTCATACAAGTATCACAACCAAAACCCACATCACTAATGCAAACCACAGAGTTGAGTTGAGATGGGAGGATTAAGTGGCAGGCTATGGAGTTGGAGAACATTAGAAACACCTTCATCATTGATAAACAGGATGGGCTATGTAGAGAACTCACTTACAATGCCCCAAGGCAGCCCAAGGCTTGCAACCAAAAGAAGCCAAATGTCCTATATCAGTCCTTCTTTCCTGGACATTTGGGTCAATATAGGGAAAAATTCATACAGCAAAGAGCATCAGCAGCAACTAGTTTGTCCTACAAAAGTTCTGTTCTGACAGATAGCCTGAGAGTGCTGGGATTCTCTGCATAATGCCCAGACGAGCTCCTTCCTCCTCACCAGCTGTCAGATAGGAAATCTGGAGAGCTCACCAAAGAGATAACAGATTTCAGGGTGGTAGTGACCTGGAGGAGCTTTCAATAACAGGAAAGAGGTGCTAGCAAACTTGCTAGAGTTTATGATCTGGGCTGGGAGTGCATGTAGGTATACACAGGCAAAACTTCACCAGGCTTCGATGTCACTGTATACAAATTACACCTCAATAACACAAGAATCCACCAGGCACAGTGATGTACAGCTATAACCCCAACACTTGGGGGAATGAGGCAGGAGGATCACTGTTAGTTCAAGGTCAGCCTGAACTACATATCAAGATCCTGTTGAGAGAGTGAAAGAGAATTCACATGCACACACACGTGCACACACACCATCTTTCCAAATAAGTAACATCTTCAGCCTTTCCCTAATGGCCCAGATTTCTCAATGTGATATATTTCAAACTGAGAACACAGGTTCAGCCAATAAGAGAAGACAGTGGCTCAAAGCTTGCCGTCCTCACCCGTGTGAGGTGAGGTTCACAGGAAGAAAAGCAACTCAGGAATAGAGGCAGAGAGAGAGAGACAGAGACAGAGACAGAGACAGAGACAGAGACAGAGACAGAGAGAAAGAGAGACAGAGACAGACAGAGAGACAGAGACAGAGACAGACAGAGAGACAGAGACAGAGAAAGAGAGACAAAGAGACAAACAGACAGACAGACAGACAGACAGACAGACAGACAAGAAAGTTCAAGAGAAAATCATCCCTCCACCCTCACCCCTGGCTGTCCTGAAAGAGAATCGAAGGAGCCATCACCTTTATTTTTGTTTTATTGTTGTTGTTATGTATTTGGTATGGAGTTTCACTGTGAAGCTAGAATTCATAGTGATCCTCCTGTTTTCAGCCTTCCCAGTGCTGTGATTACAGGTGTGCACCACTATACTAGGTCTCAGTGGCCAGCTCAGCACACTCAGGGGCAGGCCCGGTGCGACATGTGGCTCCAGGGATGGAACCCCGTTCCCTGCACTTGCCAAAGTGGGCACTTAGTCCTCTGAACTATCTCTTGGTCTGAACCACCACCTTTGTGTGCTGCGGCTTCACATCCACTATTTGGCCCATTGAGGTAGTGAGTCCCAAAGGCCAGCCTTGGGCCACCACCAGACCACAACCACAGCCTATAAACCCACAGACTTACTCTCACTGGTGTGCAAAGTTGTTCTTTTCAGTAGGGTCTTACATTATCCAAACTGGGGAAATAAGGCCTTTGAGGCTGTCAGCTAAGACCAACAAAAGAGAGCACCAGATCAATCAGATGCTTTCCAGTCCTGAGGCATCCCTATAGCCCCATTCTCCAGTCCTTCCTCCTCCAGCCCCACTCCATGAATGACCTCCCCAACTCAGACAACCCCTCTGTTTCTCAACTAAGAAGAAGAACATGTCAGCACTTAACAAAACTGTGAGTTCTTTCTTAAATTAGGAATTCTTTTCAATTAGATGTAAGTCATCTGGGCTGGGATGTTGCTCACCCCAGGACACTTGGTTAGCACGCTCTAGGCCCTGGGTTTGAACCCCAAAACTGAAAATAAACAAAGGCCACTTGGAAATCAAAGGTATATTGATGCATGCCACACACTGGGGAAAGTACAGAATAGAGGGTCAAGGGTCATAGTCTGTCCCCTCCCCTGCTAGTGTCCAACCCCCTAGGCTAGGAAAGAGTTGTTAGCCTGTAAAAAACCTCCATTTTATTGCAATGGAAGCCAAGACATGCTAATAAAGGTTTGGATGGATTCCAAAAGGAGAAACCTTGCTGGAGTTCTCAGGCTGTATTGAAAAAGGAGTCAAGACTCCCTAGATGGGCCAGCGGCTGCCAAGGCAGAGACTGAGTCTTGGGGGAATGACGAGGCCTCCCAGGAAAAATAGCTGTGTGGAAAAATGGCCCGCCAACCCAGATAGCACTGGACACATAGCATAGGCTCCCCTGTGCCTGAGAATAGGATGAGGGTGGAATGAGCAGAATATTTACTGGGGAAAAAGAAAACTGTCCAAGAGAGGGACAGAAGGGGGACCAAAGCGGGTTGTCCCCTGGAGAAGCTGTCTCTTCCAGGGATTTTTGTAGTGCAAAATCATTGTCTTAGTTACTTTTTACTCATTGCTGAGACAAATACCCAATGCTCAAAATGAAGGAAGGAAAGGTTTATTTAGCTCACAGTTACTGGAGGTTTCAGTCCCTATTCAGCCAGCTCCAAGGCAGGGCAGCACAGGGCAGAGGGCAACCTTTCGTGGTGGCAGCAAGGAGCAAGAGCACAAAAGCAGTAGCAGCAGCTCAGGCAGCTGGCTTCTCTTCCCACCTAACACTGTAATGCAAATTACCTGCCCCAGGGCAGGCGCAGCATCTACACCAACAGTAATCAGTCACAAACTCCAGAAGCCACCCCAAGACTGCATGAGGCTTTGAGGGGACACCAAAACAACCATGCAGGTCTAAAGTGGAGCACATGGGAACTCACTTAAGGGGGAATGAGGTGAGACAAAACTATGGTCAACCAATGAGATTACAAGCACCATTGCTCAGGTAAAGTTGGTTAAGTTCAGGACCAAATGGGGAAGCGAGTCACATAGCAAACAGGCATGAATATAGAACAGCACTTTATCAGATAGCCAGTTGGCAGCAGTTGGATTAGTGGCTCTTCCTGGCTTCCTCAACGTGATGATAAATCCTGGATGCTTATCTTTAGGGAGGTCAGCATTTGTTGATCTTTGGTCTCTAGGTCCAGCCCACAGCAGGAGCATCCTGTCTCTCTCACAGTTGCAGCTATCTTGTTTTCCATGCTGTCCCCTTGAGGGCCTGGCCCTGACTGACTGCCTATAATATTTCTATCTAATTTAGCTGCCTGCAACAATATGAGCTTGGCTTTCTCATTGTTGGAGGAGCTTAGGACCTTGTTGTTGCTGAGAATGGGTGCAATTCACCTTGGGAGAGCTCTGGTCCTTACTTTAAGCATTACTTCCTGGCTCCAGAGGGGAAGATGGTGCACTGCTCCATCTCCAGAGAAACTTGTCATGCTGGCTTTCGTTATATGAAGTCAGCTATTCTCATTGTTGGGGGAACTCATGAACTCCCTGTTGCTGAAGATGGCTGTGGTCCTTTTTGAGGGAGCTCTGGTTCTGTAACCATTGCTTCCTGGCTCCAGCGCAGATCCCTCAGCCCCCAGCACAGACCCTTCATCCTGCTGGTACAGACTTCCTAGCTTCCACCGCTGACTGTTGGGCCTTCCCAGAGCAGATCTATGAAACAGACTTGCATGAACATTGTCATGGGCTCTTAGCCTCCAGTTGGGTTTGTGGGGGGGGCATTGTCATGGGCTCTAGGTCTTCAGCTAGACTCATACATGACATTGTTGAAGGGCCCAAACCCTTAGCTGGATTCTCTGGATCTTTAGCATGTGGACAAATTTCCCTCATTCTTTGTATTTGACACTTTGGGTAACTGTTATATAAAAATAGTACTACAAATTATGTGTCCTGTATTGTTTCCTTTGCAAACCCTGTACTGGTCAGGGTTTTACTTAGAGGAACAGATATAATATAAGGAACAGATATTAACACAA
>NDGN011510945.1:704-22143 GCA_002564285.1 Tympanoctomys barrerae
AAAGAAAGAAAGAAAGAAAGAAAGAAAGAAAGAAAGAAAGAAAGAAAGAGAGGAAGGAAGGAAAGAAAACAGAAAAACCTTACCTCAGATGACAATCTCAATGGAAAATAAGAAGAGATAAGAAATTAGACCTTCACATGAGGTCAAATAAAGAAACATTCAAAAGGACTACAGATACACTAAGAGTACCTAGCATTCACACACAATTAAATAATAGTGTTAAGGTCTACTGAATCACAAGTAGAAAATCATGGATATAGGTGAAATTCTCAGATAAGGTAAGGTATCTTACTTTTGTAGAATCATTAGCCCTAAAATAAACACAGTTCCTGTGCATCACTAATTATATTAAAAACAAGAACTAAAAACATTATATCATTTTTAAGCAAGCACATTCTGGAGCAAAGCTCAGTTTTTTGAGGAATAATAAAATTTCTATGCATATAACAAACCAAAATTTATATTATTTATCATCTGATAAAATATTCCGAAGGATGAAATAAAACAGGAAAGTGAACCCTATAAAAACAATGTTAAATAAATTAAAAATGAACCAGAACTGAAAAAAATGTTAAAAGTAATATTAAGCGTACGGGAAACAATTATAACTATTTATGAAATATATTCAAAATTATAGCCACAGTCAAGTAATATTTTAAAAATAATCTTATGATCACATTGTGTTACTTCGGAAATAAAACCTTGCCAAGGTACACAGGGCCACAACTCCAAACCGTAAGTGGTGACAAAAGAATCCCAAGTTTACAGGAGAAAAAAATTCTCAAATATAAAGAACAGAAAAGACCAACAACAGACATTACATTGGAAAATTGCTGCGGTGGTTTGCGTACAAAATGTTACAGTATAAATGAAAGCAAACTTTGGAAATTTAAATATATACATATATATATATATATATATATATATTCTTATTTAATCACTAAACTAAAGAAATTATAACTCATAAGCCTAAAACACAAGGTAATATATTTTTAAAAAATTAATTCAAAAGCAAAAAGTAAACAAAAACACATAAAGAAACAGAGTTCACAGTCATAAATCTAACCTTCGCAATAAGTAAAAAAGGTGAGCCAAACACTCCCATTGAAAAGTCAGTGGGAGAACAGAGAAAAGTGTAAGATTCGATTGTTTTAACTTTTTGAGAACTATACTTCACAAAAATGGAGCTACAAATAGATTATTATTTAAAAAACAAACTAGTTTTGCTATGATAACACTAATTTGAAGAAAGTTTTGTTTCTCTATTAACATCAAAGTACACTTCAGTTCGAAGCACTTTACAAATAAGCCTGAGTCATGGAAAACTTGGTTAGTACACCTACTGGACAGAACATCCATAAGTACTTAATGTTTCTCTCAACGCAGTTCAATTAGGTAAGTCAAAACCGATAGACTTAGATAAAAGAGGGAAATGAACCATGTATAACCTGAATGTTTGTTCCTCATCCCACTGCATACAACAGAACAAAGACACAGAAGGTAAGTAAATGAGGCAGGAAGGCAGGTGTGGCCAAGCTGGCGCAGGAAGAGGCCCCATAACTGATGTTCTTGGAGAGTCTTAGCAGCAGTGGGTGGGACAAAGACTTAAAGACACCATGGAAGTTGCTTGCTACTCTGGCTGTCCTTGGGAGAGCCTGTCTCCTGGTCCCAAGGGTGTATTGCATTCTGATTTGCTTTCTGTCTTTTACTTGGCCTGGGTTTTCTCAGCAGACCCAGTTTCTCCTTCATCCTTCACCTTCGCTTTTCAAATAAACTTTATCTTCCTTTTTGTTTGTCTCGGTTAATTCTTTTTTTAACTTTTTTTATTCATTTTAATGAGAAAAAAAGATAAAATAGCAAAGAAAGAGTTTCATAACAGATTAGTAGGATAGTTACAATAATTAATAAATTGTATAATTGTCGTCTTCATAGTAGTCGTTTAGAAGACAAGATGCAGACATAATATCTTGTCTAAACAATATTAGTATAAACCTTTCTTCTCATTGAACTAAGAGAAAGTAGCGGTATATCTATTCTAACTATATTGTACATACATATATGTTTATATATATATTTTTTTCAAAATACCAGCCACATACCTCACAGACCAAGAGAAATCGTTCCTAAAATTTATTTGGAACTAGAAAAGACCTTGAATAGCAAAGGCAATCCTTGGCAACAAAGGCAAAGCAGGAGGCATTACAATCCCTGACTTGAAATTATACTACAAAGCTACTGTGATAAACTCTGTTAATTCTTTAGTGGTGATGAAAAGAACTTGGAAACCAAGAGAGCAGCCCACTAACCACCGAGGAACATTATTTTTGCAGGCACAAAACTTTCTTTTCAATGAAATTAGTAATATAATGGTCTTGGTATGAGTGGGTCAGCCCCAGGGCCTCCAGATCCTCACTCCACCGAGCACCCAGGTCCAGCAGATGAGCGGGACTGCCCAGGGCCCTCTTGATCCTCATTCCAGCCAGGGCCCAAGCCAGGCATGTGAGCGGGACCACTTGTCAGTTTCGGGATCCTCATTCCAACCAGCGTCCAGGCCAGTGGTTCCACATGGATCTTTCTCCATCACACAGGCCCGGTATGAAACCCTGTGGCAGAACTTCCTGAAGAAAGGCTGTCAGCAAGACCCATTCAGCTGATCCAGGAGCAGAACATGTTGCCAGAGTGGCACAGTGTGTTCACTTTCAAGGGCTGCAGCAAGAAAATATGGAGCACAGCAGCCAGACTCAAAGGAGCCGATAATTCCAGAAAGCATCTTGGAGCCCTTCTTGGTAAGGAGCTGATGGGCCTCAGCAGAGAGACAGAATCCTTTGTGGACTTTCTTCTGTGCTTCTGTTCAGATAGAGACATCTGTCTTGAGGTTAGGGTCTTGTAAGGTATACTTTGTAGGCTGGACAAAGGGCACAGAGGAAAATCCAGCTATTTTCTGTAAGTGATTAGTAAAAATCTTTCACAAGTATACTAATCTAATTCTGTCTTTCTGGATGGGAGAAGTACTACAAGGAGATCTTAACTTTATCAATAAAGTCTCTCCTTTACCATAAGCTATAGAAACTCTGGGTGGACCCAGAGACTCTATGGACAGGTCCTTCTCTAAGTTCAACAATCAAAATGCAGAGCAGGGACCAAAGATGAAGTCTAAGATTATAGCTGTGGAGCTGGGAATGCTTTGATCCCACCTATGTTTTGTAAGAGAAAACTGAGGGACAGCTGAGTTTCCTGTTTCAATGCGGGAACTCTAGGCACTGAGCAAGAGATTGCACCAAGCTTCCACCTTGGCTGTGCTACACAAATTGCACTTCTAATAATTTGGCCCAGAAGTTAGTTGGTCTTGTGAACAAGTCAGGACAGTGGTGACTTTACTTTCAAGACCTAAGGACATGTGGTTCGCCGAAGCAAGCAGCTTTACCCACTAATGACATCAAAAAAGCAGGTTATGCTGTCTGCTGACTAATAAGCAATCTCCTGTAGAGCACAGCAGGAAATTCTATAGCTCCTAGACTTAGTCCATCTTCTCAAACTGGTTGTAGTCATGCACTATAAAGGACCCTAGAGATATGTCTACAACCTCTTTGGAAAATCTAAAGGGTGATAGAGAAGCAAGAAAGGCCATCTTAAGCCACTTAAGACTCTAGCCTTATTCCTAGTTCATGAAGATCCATTAAAATCAGCCTGCATTGCCCATGAAGATAAGTGGGCCTCAGTACAAAGGACAATTATAAAGGGATTCTGTTGGTATTTAGAAAATAAACTGGTCCTTCCTCAAGAGACACAGTCGGAAGTTGAAAAACACATTGTGCTTCCGTCCAAATGTCAAAAACATGTTACATTGGAAATGGTCACAGAAGTTTTCACAGAGCTAGAACCAGCAGCAGCCAATCATAAGGCCTGTAGACCTTACCTCTCTGTTCCTCGAATGACCCTACCAGCGCAGACCGCTTCCTTTATTAGAGCATGCAGAGGACAATCTGAGGGGCATTGGTAGCTGACTTTACCTATACACCACCACTTAGAGGGTTGAAACAGACGTCAATCCCAATGGACATTTTTACCGATTATGCTATGATTTCCTATCCATTCAGAAAAGGCCACAGAAATAGTCAATGTACTTCCTAAATTAATCATCCCCAGATTTGGACCAGCCCCATCTCTCTAGAGTGTAATGGGTCATCTTTTATCCATCAAATAACTTGGGTTGGCAAAACATTCAGGATTAAAGTATCACCTCCATTCCACTTGGTGCCCTCAATCTTCTGGAATGGTAGAGAGCCAGCCACACCCTAAAGCAAGGTCTGGAGAAACTTGATTGAGAGTTATCCAACTTCTGGCTTCCACTGCTGCAAATAGCACTCATGAAGGTTCACAACATATCCAAAACTAGGATCAGATGAACCCATTTCAGATGCCATTTGGGAGGTTGTTTTTGTCCTCTGGTGAAATAGTAGAGCCAGAGATCATGAGACACTTACACTAGCTCATAAATCTGGGCCAAATACCACAGGGAACCCAAATGGATGGGGAGAGAAAATCCTGCCAGTTTCCAGGCCAGAGAAAACACCTATTATCTGTCCTGTAGGTCAAGAGTTCATAGAAGCTTGGAGAGAATCGACACCCGCTGACAAATTAAAGCCATGGTGGAAGGACTCCTTCCAATGATCCTTGCCACACCCACTGAAACACAGTGGGCAGAAATAGATCATGGGATTCATCTTCCTAGAAAACAGCCAGTCCCACCTGAACTGTCTGAACCACAAAATCACTCAACAGGAAAGAGCTACTCCTGTGAGGCTCTAGAGACCTGAAATTTCTGTTCAAAAGTCAAGACACCAGTGCTACTAGAGATTTGTAAAGAGGATCTGACTAAGGACATGATTCTATCTAACATTTTTCTGTAGCATGAATTTTTGTCTACAGGAAGTTTGAAGATCTAACCTGTTCCTCAAATTTGGGGTAAAAGTGAAGTTTCTTGCTCCTACAAAACAGGCAGCTCAATAATCACTAACTTTTTTAGTATTGTCTTCTCACGGGTTTTTCTTTCTTTAACCCAGCTAATAATCCACAACACCCCAAGGCAGATAGAGAACACATAATCCGCAGCAGATAAGATCTAAAGCCTTTTCCAGCTTGAGGAACCTACAGAAGACAGAAGACAGAGACCTCAACTCCCTCAACAGTCCTTAAAGAGTTGTGGGACTTGGTCTCTTGAGCAGAAAGAGCCAGGAAGACACAGGGCTGCAAAGCTGGCTGGAGAAGTAACACACAGATGAAAAGATTCTCAAGGCTGGGCATGTGACAGTCTCAGAGGTCCTGCAGGTGTGGATGGGGTAAAGGATACAGATGTGCTGACGAGGTCACTACCACAGCTTTTCTCCTGGCAGCCCACCCTATGGCTCCCAGAGTATACTCTTATTTATTTATTTTTTTGCCTATTTTTACTTGGTCCAAGTTTGCTCTGAAGAGCCCATTTCTCCATCACCACTCAGATTTACTTTTTCAATAAACTGTGTCCCCCTTTCTGCTAGTCTATTTAATCATTTGAAAAGAGAAAAACCTGAAAACCATGAGCCAAGCACCCCAAAGCCTGGTACAATCAGGACATCAAAGATTCGATTCAACTTGGACTAATGGACACTTATTGAATGCAGCACCCAGGAACAATAGAATAGGTGTTGATTCACACCTCACAGAGGACAGGTACTAATGCAGACAAGATAGTTGTTTGTGTTGTGCAAAATGAATTAAATTAGAAGTAAGTGAAGAAAATGTCTTTGGAAATCTTCAAGTAATGGAAGTCATAAAGTCTTTTCAAATTTCCATATAAAAACATCTGAAGGAAATGGACAAAATGCTATTCCAAATATAGGCATAGATAGGAAGACAATACTACTGGTGTAAAGGGGAAAATGTGTATATAAGTATAAAGTATAAAAGTCTGTAATGATACTTGTTGATGTCAGAAACATAAAAAAGTAAATATGCTACATGTGTAATATATGAACAATATAATTTGTTCTAGTATGTTAACACTTTGAATTCAACAAACTTGTCTTAATCTGTAAAAAAATGCCATAATGTAACTGGTCTTATGTTCCAAGAAAATTAAAGATTTTAAAACAAGCAAATCACAACTTCTTTTCAGTTACATACCTTATTTTTAAGGGCATAAAATGATAAAATAACAAAAAATATATAAAATAATTTAACATATGATCACTTACCAAAATAGAATGTTTTACCTAAGATGAAACACTAAAGACCACTACATTCATAAAGATGAAGAGAAATATTTCATAAACATAATACGACCAATCAGGAATGTATAACCATTTTAATGCAATGCATCCAATTACAGTACCTGAAAAGAAGTAATTAAAAAATAGACTGAAATGAAATCACTAATCAAATTCACAATCACACTGTGATTTTAACACATTTCTCTTAGTGTATGACAATAGTAAAGCAATAAATATCAGATACTGAATGACCATGATTAACAAATTGACATAAGTAACTTTTATGGGCCACGATATGGATAAACTGAAAATCATTTTTTTTCACACACTGGAGTCCACATACACCATTTGCCAAAACAAATCACATATGAGCCTAAGTACATATTTATATATTTTAAATATTGACATCATAAAATGTTCACATAAACTTTGATTATTGTATAATGAAACAGGAAATTAAAAACCACAATTTGAAAAGCTCCAATATCTGAATAGTAAACAAGTAAAATGGTTTTCTGTTTTGAACATCCCTATAGATTCCTGGACTTTTTTGCCTTTTTTTTTTTTTTTTTTTTTTTACCAGAAGCGGGGATTGAACTCCGACCCTTGTGCTTGCCAGGGAAGCACTTATTCTACTGAGCCATCTCCCCAGTCAACTTTTTTGCTTTTATTTTGATCAGGGAGTTATTGTTATTGATGTTGAAACTGTCTTTTTATGTGGCATATGGATACTCCTCAAGTTCAGTTGTGGGTTTTGTTTTGTGTATGTGATCAAGCTAGTATATGTAAGAGCCTTTCATACCAGGGAACAGATGGGGTAGACTTGTCCTGTACATTGAATCCATTCCTTACACCTAGATTGAATCATTTCTCCCTTCTTTACTGACAAGTTGAGTTTAAAAACCACTACTAATGTTGATTGTGACTAAGTTGCCATTGAGCTCTGCTTTTCTGAATAAATAGTACAAAGATTATTCTAAGAAGAAAATGTAAATTCATACTGATAATAACATTTATTTTCAGTGTGTTATTCTTCCTTATGAGAATGTAAAGTGACACCAAGGAAGACAAATAGACAGCTTTCTTAAAAATTACACAGAAACTGAGAATAAATCCAGCAATCACACACTCTGTTATTCCCCAAAGAAATTAAAAATTTAAGCTTATTCACAGACCTCCATGCATGCAGGGGTCATTTAAATTTGGCACAAGATGAAAGCAACTAAAGCTAACCTTCAATGGTGAATGGATAACAATTTGCAGAATAGCTAGACAATGGAGCATTATTCATTGATAAATGGAAGTGAAGGGACGACAGTGTAGCTCAGCAGACCAAGTGCTTGCTTGGTAAGTAGAGAGCGCAGGGTTTTATCCCTGGCACTGCGTGTCACACCAGCCCCAACCCCTGGGTGTGCTGAGCCAGTAATGAAGTCTGGGAATGGTGGAGCATACCTGTAATACCAACACTAGGGAGGCAGAAATCAGGAGGATCACTAGAAGTCCAAGCTGTGTAGTGGGAACCTGCACAAAAAAAGAAAAGAAAAGAAATCAGGGGCTGGGGAAATATCATGGTGGTCTAAGCACTTGCCTGAAAGCTCAAGGACCCGGGTTAAATCCCCAGTATCACAGTGCAGCCCTGTGCTGCGCCTGCCACTGAAACAGGGCATGGTGGTGCATGCCTGTAATCCCAGTGCTGGGGAGGCTGAGACAGGAGGATCACTATGAGTCTGAGCATAGTGGAATCCTATACTAAATACATAAATAAAAGATTTTTTAAAAATAAAAAGGAAGTGAGGTATCAAGGAATGAAAATACATGAAAAATGTATATTACTAAGGTAAAGAAGCCAAAAGGCTGCCTACCACATTATCAAAGTTATATGATATTTTTGAAAGGACAAAAACCAAGAAATTCTTATGAAGATCAACATCAGCCCAGCAATATGCATATGCTTGGGGCTCTGGGGTCTGTGCTCCAGGTAGGTTTCTGGTGCTCTTGATGACAGAACAATCTAGAATGTGCTTACACAAACCAGGTTGAAACAGCAAATCAATACAGAATGCTGCTGTCTATGCTCCTTCCTATTGCCAAAAAAATTGGTTCTAAAAATAATGAGCTCATCTGTCCATCATAAAGAAACTCTGGTCCTCCTGGACCAACTTCCCTGGAAGAGCTTCCGCTTTGCCCAGACTGAAGAGATGGAGGGCAGAACTCAGCTCAGATCCCAAGTTCAGATTTTTATTCCTTTTATTTAGAGGTTACTAGGATTTCAATATAAATAATTTTCAGTTTCTTCTATTTCTTTGATTAATTTCCAGAGTCTTTAAATTGTTGTTTTTCATTACACTTTTATACTTATATTTGGGAAATAGGAATTTCCCTATACTCATAATTCCCCTTTAATTTATTTTATGATCATAGTAAAATATGATCAGGAGCTCATGGGCGTAAAAAATGGGAAAACATAAATGTTTATTTTTTCAATATGCTAGCAATTAATTAAATAATTTTTTTTACAAGAGCACAAATGCACTTTTATTTTCCACTAGTTGAAATTTTTCAGGGATACAGCGTCTCATGGATTCGGTGTCTGATTGCCTTAGCAGGAAGGGTGCTTCTGACCTTGGTGTGAACCAGGCCTCTGTTTCCTGGGCTGCAGTTACATTTTCCCAGATCACACTGCTTTTGTTTCGTTTGCCACCTGGAGTCACTGTTGTTTTTTGCTTTGTACACATAAGAACATCTCTTGCCCAAGTAGAATTCAGTTTCATCCTGGGTATATTTTAAGAAGAGCTCTGTGTTCCCTCTGGTTCAAGAGACCACACTTGTAGCCAGTAACAATGACCTTGTGCCACAGTCTTCCAGACATATTTGCCTTTTAGAAGTCCTGTTCCCAGCAGGCCCCATTTATTTGGCCCCAACTCCCACTAAAATAAAATAATATAATGACTTCCATATCTTGGCTTTTTATATAAAATCTACCTACTTTAAAAAAACTTTCCTTTGGCCCTCTGGACGCTCACTCCAGCCAGCATGCAGGCTGAACATGTGAGTTGGACTGCCTGGGTGGGGTCTGTGAGACCCTCATTCCAGCCAGCCATCATTCCAGCCAGGACAGGTTTGTCTGTGGAACTTCCTCCATCAGACAGACCAAGTGTGGAATCCTGCAGTAGAACTCCCTGAAAAAAGGCTAGAGGCAAGGCCCATGCAGCTGATCAGGAGCAGAACATCTTGTCAGAGTGGCACAGAAGGTTCACCTCCAAGGGTTGCAGCAGGAAGAAGTGGAGCACAGCAGCCGGACCCAAGCCACCCCCACCTGGATGAGTTTGAACGTTAGATCTGGACCTGGTACTAAGGTAATCACTGCACCAAAGGTGCTTCTGACCTCTACACAAACAGTCAGAAGTCAGTGCTGTACAAAATGACAAACAGAAGGAGTAAAATGCATTCTCAGGCCCAGAGCTCACCCAGAATAGATGTAGGAAACAATCGCATAGAAGAAATTGGAAAGCACAAACCTGAGATCTCTGAAATAATAGTCTCTGAAGTAAAGAAACAATTGCAGAAATGTATAGAGGAAATCAGATCAGAAATAATTTCTCAAGTAAAAAAAACTACAATGAGAAGTACTAAGTGCTTCTAAAGAAGACACTGATTAAAAAAAGAAAATAGAAAAATGATGGAATTCTTGAATAAGCAATATAGGAAAGAAATAGTATGCATGAAGCAGAGTCAAAGTACTATATAGGAAATTAAAACTTCAATCACAAGCTGGCAAAACTGTTTGAATGAAAGTGAGAATAGACTTTCAGACCTTAAAGACACCATTGCAGCTAGGGAAAAGGTAAGAAAAGATCTCTTAAAAAGAACTAGGGTGCAGGAAAGAGTAATTTGACATCTGCAAGGTGATGCAAAGATGAACAATGTAAGATGAATAGGCATCAATGAGAAAGAAGGAGTCAACACAAAGGATATAAAAATAATATAGATAGATGTAATAGCAGAAAACTCCCCAAATATGGGGAAACAATCTGACATTCAGGTAACCGAAGCATATAGAACTCCAAACATCAGCCCAATAAAAAACACACCCAGACATATAATAATCAAGATCCCAGAAATTCAGCAAAGGAACAGTATACTAAAAGTTACTAGAGAAAAGAAACAGATCCCATTTAAAGAAAACCCACCCAAGTAATGGCAAATTTCTCTTCACAAACAATCAAGTCAAGAAGAGCATGGAGCAAAGTACAAGTCTTGTAAGAAAACAAATTCCAACGCAGACTGATATAACCTGCAAATCTCTCTTTCAAGTTTAATAGAGAAGTGAAATATTTCCATGACAAAGAACAATTAAAAATTTTCGTGACAATAAAGACAACCCTACACAGACTACTAAAAGATATTCTAGAGAGGGATCAAAATGACCACAAATCCATGAATGAGAATGGAAAGAACCCACCAAATAGGGCAAACTATTAAACACAGGAGAAAAAGAGGTACATAACAGTAGTCTTTCAAATATTTTGTGTATAGCAACAAAATAGTTGCATCAGCATACTCTAGAAATGGACCTCTCCTGCACCCTGTGGGTTATAATTCTGTCTGGGTCTCCAGGGTGGATATCAAGGAAATATCAATAGCTCAGTCCCACAAGTGACACCTCTCCACACGTAAGCATCATGGACACTGTCCATACCTACCACATATTAGAACTTTGTGGGATATCTTATCCCCAAACTGTTGGAAGTACTAGTCATATATTTACCATTCCAGTATTTTTGTTATGGTTTATTCTCAGTAATTCTTTACTATCATGAAAACTTTTTCTTAGTTGATATTTTCTATATATTAACCTAATCAAACACTGTGTGAGTACTCTGAATTGATGACAGATTCGTACACCTGACACACTATATTCTGGCCTGTTAGTTGGACTCAAAATTAATGTTAATTTTGGAATATTATTTTGAAATATTTATTTTAATTTTGAATTCATTAATATTTAATTATTTTTCTGAATATTGTTTAATTTTAATTTTTGTTTTATGATTTATACTGCTTCTTTGACTTACAATCTACTTATAAGACATGGTATGATATTTTCTCCTAGTATTACAAAATTTAAAAAGTGTATTTCCATTTTCCATTGACTTTATATTAGTTCTTCTTTGTCTTTTACGCACACAACACACACACACACACACACACATATGTGCACATAAACATATATATGAAAACATTTGTATATAACCTGACATAAGATTCATACTGTTTTGTGGTAATCTTCAATGACCTTTTAAATGGGTTCATCTAATATAATTATAGTTTACATAGTCTTGGCATAACTATCATTTTGAGAGTTCTTTATTCTTCATCCAGGACCATACAGCAACTTGTCTTGCCTTCTGGATCATGGTCTTTGTTATTCTCTACATGATACATCTGGAGGTATTAGAATATTTTGAGTTTGTAAAACTGAAAAATATTTTACTTTTTGTTCTCATAGGTATGTGTGCTAAGTATAATATTCAATGACGGCTCTTTTGTTCAGTCCATTGAATAAATAAGTCTAGTTTCTTATGCACTTGCTCTTCTTTTTTCCTAATGTGGAATAAGATGCTATTTAATTTTGTTCTTCCATAGCTAATATTTTTCTCTATGTATATGTTTATCTATTTTTTCTTTACAATTAATTTTGAAAAATTTCATTTTTATATGTCTTGTATAATTTTCTTCATATTTCTCATGCAAAAGGTTCACTTTTCTTGGAAATGTGTTGCGACAATTTTAACTAAATTCAGAAATTTACAGTCTTAAATATTAATTGTGCATTTCCTTCTACTTGGAGAATTCTAATTATATGAGTATGTTTCTTCATTTTTGGTACAGAGAGAACTATTATATGACGGACCTGTAAATTATTTCTTCTTCATGTTTATTTTAGATGATTTTTATTGTTATATTCATTTAAGTTTGTAAATAATTTTTATACCATGCAATCTCTTATTAATCTCATGTTTGTCTATTGTATTTTTTTTTTTTTTTGTGGAACTTCGGATTGAACTAAGTTCCTTGCTTTTGCCAGGGAAGCACTTATTCTACTGAGCTATCTCCCCAGACCCTTAATCTAATGTTATGTATTCATTTCAGAAATATTCTTCTTGGGGCTAGGGAGATGGCTCAGTAGGATAAGCGCTTGACTGGCAAACACAAGGATCTGAGTTCAATCCCCGGTTTCGGGAAAAAACAAACAAACAAAAAAAACTTTCTATCATTCACTCTGTCTATGTCTTACATCTTTCACATTTCAATATTTGTCTACAATTTTTAATTTGCTGTATAGTTATTGATTGTCACTAAAGTTAATGAGAAAAAAAACAAAAAAACTCTCATTATATTATTATAAATTCAAATGCACAATTGTTGCATATATAAAGAGATTTATTTCTTTCAGTTTTTCTTTGAAGAGCTTCTATAAAATAATCAGTTAATGTATTTACAAACTTTTCTTGAATTTTTATAAAGTTTTAGAAGTCGCTTTCTGAAATGAGGAAATGATGGTAACTGAGATGTAGATTTGTACTCAGGGAAATCAAGGTCAGAGGGAAAAATGAACTCTCCAAAATCTGTATCACCTGTCCTTCAAAGGATACTCAGGAGACCATTTGTGTGCACACGCAGTGTTGTGCTGATGCTGCTACCCAGAGCTCAGCGCACTTTCAAGCGATCAGCATCCGAATTCCTCCTATGTATGTGAACAACTTCTAAGGTTTAAGGAAAAAATGCCCCCGTGAATTTTGAGGACTGCAATTCATTTTTTCAAATTCTTCTACCTTTCCTAGAGATTTTCATTATACTTCCTCTATTCAATTCAATCTATCCAGCTATATTATTTTCAGAATTTATAATTTACTAGGAAGAGTAAAATACAAAGCATAGCTTTGTATGAAAGAGACATTTTTTGCTTACTATGAATAAGAATTTCCAAAAAATGCAGAATATTTTCAATACATCAAGTAAGCAATTGTTATGTCATTGTCATTCCCTGCAAATAAATGCCAACATATGGTATTGTAATGATATTTTACAATTCCGTATCAATTTTCAGAGCAGCAGCTTTATCGAGTAGATTAATGATGAGATGAAGTAAGTACAGGAGGATGAGGCAGCACTCAGCTGATATAAAAATATCAAACAGAAGGTGAAAAGAGTCACTTGATTGGAAATAGAGCTTCATGAAATTCACATATTTTTCTGTAAGACACAAAAATGAACAAATGAACCAATAAAGATATTTTCTTTAATTTATTTGACAAGACTCTGTGGTGTTCAATGAGAGATTAGACCATATCAATACTTATTTGCTGGGTAAGTGAGGGTAGATCAAATTTATATAAATTCCAAATCTTCAATAGCTTGAATCAACAAAAAGTTACTGTTTGTGTTTGCTACAGATACAATTCTGATTAATGCTGAAGTCCGTTCTCACCTGACCACTGACTCTAATGGAAGTTCTCATTCAATAGCTCCCTTCACATCAAGAGGCATAGAGTGTTCGCTGTGGAACTGTCAAAACTTTTGAACGTGGCATTCATAATCTGACTTAGATGTGATTGATCACAATGTCCCATAGTAATTCCTAACTACAAAATCAGGTATGCTTAGCTTCCTTAGATGCTTGGAAGAACAAGAAAATTTGTTAGCAGCTCCAATTTGTTTCTTCTGTCTTCTAGCAATCTGCAGTCTCATACAGTGAATTACCATCTACCCCAACATCAACACAAGCATTATACTAAGGGCCTGAGAACATGTTGATAACAATATGTTAACAGTGCAAAAAGTTTGCAATCCAAGAGTGATATCACTTTTATCAAACAACATACTTAGTGCTATATATGCTCTTAATAAATTGAATTATCAAAGTAAATATATAAGAAAGATGGTTTCATTATTACTGTATTTTCCACATAAGGACAATGCGGCACAAAGAAGCTAAGTGAAATATTCATAATTTTAAAATAACACATATGAGTTTATATAGGTTAATATGTAATACATATATATACAAATTACAAACTCTATTTATATAATGTGTATTATATTTGATATACATATTTATTATGGAAATATATAAAATCCATGTCATTATAATCTATATTATATAAATATATAATTTACAATATGATATATAAATTTATTTATACATAGATATCATATATATTTGATTAAACTAAATTACCATTTTAAAGGAAGTTTTTCTTTTTTTCTTTTTTCTTTTTCTTTTTTTTTTTTTTTGTGGAACTCAGGATTGAACTCAGGCCCTCGCACTTGCCAGAGAAGTGCTTATTCCACTGAGCCATCTCCCTGCCCCTAAGGAAATATTTCTGAATACTGGGTCTTTTAATATCTTAGGGAAAAGTAACCTATTCCATTAGTGTTTTGAATAGTCAATCCTGTATTTAAATTACAAGATGCTTGCTTCTTTATGGATTATGGATGAGATTTCTGTAAAACTGGCTAAGGTGGAACACTGTGGTAAAAGTGAGTGAAATAAGCAGACACCTATCCAATGGCAGAAGCCAAAGTCATCTTCTAGCTAGGGGATTAGGCAACTTGCATAACATCAAAGATGTTTTATTTGCTACAGATACAAATACTTAATTTGTGTTTGCATATTCTTAAATATTAGCTAAATTATGCAATTATCATAGTTGCTATTCCAACATTAAAGGGCAGAAAAATAGAATATCCTGAGGCACAAAATCAGGAATATATTAGCAAGTTAAAATGAAGATGCTGAGCTTGTGATTCTTTATAGCTCACTTTTAGAAACACTGTTTTCAACTAGATGCACACACATACATACACACAAACACACACACACATACACACACACAATCCTGGATTAAAAATAACTACAATGACAATTTTAAACAAAGCAGTACATGAAAATAATGAAAATTATATAATCTACTGACTAATTATTAGCCATTAGTCAGGTGGGCAATATAGTCTAGTTTAACAAAGAAGACACAAAATACACTGTCCTTCATGAGCTTGAGAGAAAGCCAGATTCCCTGTTTGCTGTGAAGTCTAAGCCTGATCCAAGTAACCTGCTCTTCCATTTCTAAAGGATCTCCTCTCTACTCTCTTCTTTAGCATGGAACTGAGAAAATATTAAGGTATAAGGTGGATAGATAGATAGATAGATAGATAGATAGATAGATAGATAGATAGATTTAGCATTTTCACCACTAATCACTTTGTTTAAAATTGCTTAAATACTAAAAGAAATGCAAGCCCAATATTTAATATATTTATCAGAATAAACACTTGATTTTAGTAGCAACCGGTAGATTTATATTAAGAAGATAAACACTTGAATGTGTGCTACCCTGCTCACAGGTTGCCAATAATCACAATATTTAGTATTATAACTTGAACATTTAAAGAATTACACACAAGCACTAGACCCATGTGCATAACATAAGCATACTTTAGACACGGCCACACAACACACAAGCATAGACACTCGTAGAACCAACCCTTATCTGTTACTTACATGTTTTCTTGTTCTTATCTAATTATTCTCTTCATGATATTAATGTCTTTAGCCTGACTATGTAAGATATTTATCAACCTCCAGAATTACAACTAGGTAAGCACATGTGTTAAAAACATAAAATATTTGATTTACCAGAATGTGTTTTATTACTTACACGGTTACACACATACCTTGGTCACAAACACACACACACACACACACACACACAGAGGCCATGAAGACTCACGGAATTACATTGCTAATCTCTACAAAAGCAGAAATTTAACATCAGTGTATATAATCAACTCAATAAATATCTTATTTTTTTGCTGAGAAAATTTTTTGCATATCATCAGAAGTCTAGGTCCTCGAACAATACCTCTGGCAAAATGTGAGAAGCACTAACAGTTTATGCAACATTATGCATATTAATTTACAAGAAAAACTCTGTGAGAGTATTTTGAATGATTTTGCAATTATGATTTAAAAGAAAAATGAATAATGTTTATTGGTAATTGTTTTATATTTATGTTGAATCATAAAAGACAATTTCACAGTTGGGAAGACATTTCTGTAGCTTAAAATGTCTTTTATACTGCCTTTATATATTTTAAATGCTCTAGTATAAAAATGTACCTCTAGCTCATCACCAAAATATTTACATTTTATATAAAAATTACCCTAATGGATACACATTTTTAAGCTGCTTCCAATCTTTAAAAAAGTGAAAAGTGATTAAAAGGATTTGCTACAATATTTCTATTATTGTTTGGGATTTTCCAAACCACAGCAAAGTAAATGCTTAACCATTTACCTCCTGCAAAACCCCTCACTTTTGTTCTTGTATTATGAATCTTATCTTTAATTTGCCATTAATAGGGCTTATCTGTCTGAATCTTATTTAAGTGTTCTAGCTCAACTTACAAAATATCTCAATTCCCCGTCCCATTTCTCAAAGATGTATGATCTTCCATGAAAATTTTTGTTCTGAATTTTAAGCCTATATCCCCTTGACATGGAACAAATATTGTCCTCAATATTTATCTATTTATACCAGCTAATTCCCAATCACTGTATTTTCTCATTGCTGTCGCCGTGAAATTTGATTGTTTATGTTGTAAGTCAACTGTATATCTATTCTGCAGTATTATGGAGAGTTTCTACGAAGCATTATAGCTAAGAGTGTTATTGTCATTGACCAAATAGTACATGAGTCTCCAGCACTATAATCCAGGGCTCACCTGCCAAAGGAGAACTATTCATGCTTTAAAAATGACTTTCCTACTAGCCAAATGTTCACAGATGTTACAGCGATTAATGCCATCTTCCCACAACAACTACGTCTCTAAATTTCCAAGAGTAAAATCTGAGCAAAGAATAAGAAGGGTACAATGACACAGAGATGTAATATATTATTAAGATTATTGAAGAATTTACAATTGAATGAGGAAGACTCAAAATTTTTCTTCATAAAACTTTTTCTCCATTTGTGGTACTACATTTAACATCTGGCATTTTAAACCTGAATTAAAAAGAATTCTAAAGCACACCAATTGAATTTGGCTTTGAAAATTGCTGCTGTTCCCTATTAAGCAAAACAAATATTTTTAAAAATTTCATCTTCCTTTTGATTTATTATCTAACTTAGAAAAAATTTAAATATAGTATCTATTCTTATTTTTTTCAACATGACTGTTCTCACAGAAGAATTATCCTATGCGTGCTCTGCTCCCTCGGAGGGAGATGCTCCGGATTAATGAGTTTGAACTCCATAGATTAATGCTCTATAATTTGAATGATTTTTTCAATTGATATTAGCTCACTCTATTTCAATTTGTGAAATCCCTTGCAAGCCATACTAACCTAGAGGGATGACAAAAATAATATTAACTTAGAACAGCAATGATGTAAGTTGTCACACAATATTTAAAAATGTATACCTCTCAGTTTCTTTAATTAGAGGAAAGAAAAGTGGTGAATTCCAAGTCAGAAAGATAATTTGCTCTAGTAAGACTCTTACAAAATGTTTTCCTAAGGCTTGCCATCTAAATAAGGTGCCCCGAGGTGATTTAAGGCAGTTAGATGCTGTTTGTTGAAGTTTGATTTGAGAGATTCAGATTGTGTTTTAGAAGAGCACTGAAACAACACTGGCAATGCAAAATAGCCTAAGTGAATGGTGTTACCATGACCGTGTAGGGTTGCAGCCAGTAAAAATTTGGTAACCTGAAAATGTCTTACAGAGATGTAGGTGAAGTATTATAAAAGAAAATTAAGAAATTCAACATTTTGGATATATAGTACTATTAACTTATATCAGTATTACAAACTATTGTAATTTTATTAAATAATGTTCATTTAAAATAGTACATGTAATTTTAGAGAAAAACTGAAAACTAAGTTTATATAACATACCCTCAAATTATTTAAGTGTTATAATCCCGTTCTTCTATAATAGTAGTCTAATCTTAAGTAATATGCAATATTGTCCAAAATAATTACAATCATTTACACATAGTTCATATTGAATGAATCTATATTTAAATATTAATAACCCATAACATTCATCATTTGCTTACTGTGCTACAAAACATTACCCAATACCTTACATGCACCACTTTTTTTATCCTCACTGTAGTGAGTTATAGAAAGATGCATTTATCAAAATGCAAGATATTTCTGAAATTTGATAGAGAAATTTGAATACTTTTAAATACATTTGTGCAATATAGTTCTACTTACTGTAATAAAATTTAAAAAGTTCCTGTCTGATTTATGCATCTGTATTGGAAAGTTTAAATCATTTACTCTCAGACACAGTGGTATAGTGGTGTGGAAAACATTTGCATGGTAACCATCGAAATAGAAAGGTTAACTTTTAAACGCAATTATAACCTGACCATGTGAGCATCGTTTGCAATAAAAATGCTCTGAACAGTGATTTTGACAATATTCCCAAGAGAAAAACAGAAAGGAAAGCCTTTTAGAGGCTTTTAAACCATAGCTTATGGTTTCTATTAAACATTTGCTGTTTTCTCAGAATATAAATATTGCTCATATCATTTAATAAACTAGTATTTATAATCTACTATAGACTGTAGATTTCTAGTAATAGGCAATTATAAGGAAAATGCAAAGTATAGGAAAACAAATTAAAATAATTTGATTTAATGTTTAAGTAATGGTTAAACAGCAATAAAAGTAATGTCAAGACAAACTGTAAACTGAATTCCACTTCAAATTCTACATAAAATCCAATGCTGCCCACAAATTGAAGCTAGTTAATCAGATATGTTTTTATCAGAAAAGATGACTAGAAGAGATCTAAATGAATGTACAAATTTACTGGTAGGAAAATCTGTGTGTTATAATGTGCAACCTACAGTAACAACTCAGTGGGCTATTGTGGCCTATTAATTATTTTGAACTAGTAAAAATCTATTCACATGGCTAATACAGCCTTAAGAAGATAGTTTTTATGTTAAAGTGGTGCTAAGTATCCACTCTACCAATGCCACTTTGCTTGGTTCTGTAAAGTCAAGCTCCCATAAGAAAATGAACATTGGAGAAGGTTTATACTCTTCATCTTTACACACAAGACAGAGAAAAAAAAGCCTTCAGTGGATTTCGTTGCCAACTGCCTCATAAAAATATCTAGCTTGTTAATTTAATTTCATAAAAATCAATTCATAGAAAGGCAGAGTGGTCAGTAATTTTCGTAAAGCCTACACAGAAAGGAAGGACATTTAAAATACTCTTTGGAAATAGACCTATTAAAGGATAGATGTTTCTTCAACTATCAAATAGTACTATGCAAAAATGATATCATCATAGGAGAAAGAGTTGAATCAAGTTTTAAATGAAATAATTATTTTGAGCTATGATGTATTATACATAATATATGATGAATTATGTAATTATAATGATAACATATTAAGAAATACTTTCAGAGTGTTATATAATGTGATGAATCTAATACTCCATAATACATATACAGTGCACTAAATATTCATTGAGTATCTCTTCTTGAACCGTAACAGGATAGGTCTTAGAAACACAGGAATCAATCTTGAAAGGCTCCCATTCCTGAACAACTTTACAATATGAGAGGAACTGGATACATTTTCCTTTTTAAAATTATCATTATCACTTTTATAACGGTAATAATAGTAGAGAATACTGCATTTTTAATGATCTGTGGATGCCTTTCAAACTTTGCCTTGAAGTTTGGAAAGATGCTAAAAGATGGCAGGAAATAAGAAAACAGTAGAACAGGAAAATATAGACTTGCAGGCATTTTGAATATACTTAACTTTAGAGAGCCCCTTTTAATCCTGTTCCTGAGGAATGTTGAGTGGCACTGCTAAACAAAATAATTTAGGATGGGGTGAATATAAACATAAAAATATAGTATGGTTTACAAATATACTCATATGAATGTTGCTTTTCACTTTGATTTTGGGAATCAAACTCACAACTTTGCTCTAGCTAGGCAGGCACTGTATTCTGAACCTTTATCGGTGGAATTGTATTATTGTTATTATTTCTTTTTTTTATTTAGTATAGGGTCTACAGGGTCTCATTATCTAGATCATACTTGTAGTGATTCTCCTGTTTTCAGCATCCCAAGTGCTGGGATTACAAGTGCGCGCCACCACGAACAGTCCTAATCACCACATTAGCATGCCTCAGGGGTGCAGAGCACACCAGGGCAAGAATTCCAGCTTCCACACTCAGTCTAAGCAAGCACTTTAGTCCACTGAGCTATCTGGCTGGCCCCATGAGTATTACTATTGTGTCATTACTTCATGGAGTTATAGAAGAAGCATGGACAGTAGCCTGTAGAGAAGAAAATTGTGGCTTGAAATGTCATTGAATAGACTTTGGCTATTATTTAGGAGTAATATGTAGATCATTCTTAAGTATGGAACACATAGTGAAAAAGTAAAAAAAAGAATGAAGATGTATAAAAGAATTTATTCATGAATATAAATATAACACCAGGGATTTGTGTGTGTAGGCAGGTAAATTATAATGAAAAATAATGTAAGAGGTGAGGTATCATTATCAGGTGGATAGATTAAAAGCACTAATCCCTTCCGTGAACAGAAACCCCAAGCATTGTTTGCAGAATAACAATACTGTTAAATATATTACTCATAACTTCATTTTTTTTGTGTGTGTGCAGGGTTTCACCATACAGCTCAGACTTATAGTGATCCTCAGGTTTTCAGCCTCCCTACTGCTGGGATCACAGGTGTGTAGCACAACTTCTGGGGCTCACCGCAGGCTCAGTGCACATAGGAGGCAGGGTCAGCATGGCATGTGGTGCCAGAGATCAAACCTCGGCCTCTGCATTTGCCTAAGCAAGCTCTAAGTCTACTGAGCTATCTCGTCAGCCCTTGTAATATAACTTAAAAATGAAATATTTAGGTATAATATTAATGAAACACTTAAAAGACTTGAATATTGAAAACTGCACATTTATTGGGAAATATCCAAATAAGAGGTATAAGCACAAATTAAAAAAAATTTTATTGAGAAACAAATAGCAATGAGACAGTTTCAAAACCAATTACTAGGAGCTGCGAAGTTAGCTCAGTAAAATATGCACTTGCCTGGCAAGTGCAAGGGCCTGAGTTCAATT
>NDGN011510971.1:1886-13381 GCA_002564285.1 Tympanoctomys barrerae
AAAAAAAAAAAAAAAAAAAAAAAAAAAAAAAAAACCTCAGCACCTTCAGCCTGCATTGGGCCAACGCTGAGCTTTCCACGCACATCCCTAACGGGGCCTTCAAAACTCTGCCCTCCAATGAAGGTGGTTGAAGCAACACTTCGGGCGATATCACAAGGCTCCCGGGGCGACGCTTCACTGCTTCCTCAGCATATGCCAGTGCCCATTTTACAGGGGGAATTTATGATCCTCTCTCAGTAGAGCGAGCCAAAGTTTTATAATATTCATTAAAAATCAGCACCACATGTAGTAATACAGAATACTGCCTTACACAAGGGGGCCAAGTTATAGGTGTTTAGGGAAACATGGCAGAATTTCCTGGCCTTGGCAAGAGCTAGAGCTGCAGGCACCAGCACACCACTAACACACCTTAATTTATTGTGAATGTACATTCAGCCTAAGTTTTAATTGCTCACTTTAAAGCCCTAAGCACCACCCAGCTTCCTCCTGCGGGGCAGCCACATGATGGTCTTAAGGGGCAGCGACAACTACCAGAGTGAAAGGCAGGAGAAAGTGGCTGCTGTGTAAAGGAGCTGGGGAAGGACAGACAGCTCGCTCTTTCCAAAACTCTAACAAGGGGTTAGAGGCTTGTGCAGTGGGGCAGGGCAGGGCACTGCACGAGAAGGATTCCAGCGTCAGCATCGTTCTTGGGTAGGGGGCAGCTCTCCCACTGGGTACTCCACGCCACAGAGGATACGTGGGCATCCTTTCTGTCTACCAGGGTCCCGATATACAGCCTAGGAATCCCAGGGTCGGCGGTGTGTCCTCCCTCCCCGGGTGCAGTGCCTAGCCTCTGGCACCCTCCCTGTGTGCCACACCAGCCCTCTGCACCACCCTAACCCCATAGCCCGCAACCCGTGTCTGACAAGACCTGCAAGGCCAGGCCCAGGCGGGCGGTCAGTAGGGCTGGGAGGAGCGGGCCCTCCTGGCCGCGCGGCCGCACAAAGCGGGGAGACGGAAGGCGCGCCCCTCCCGCGATCGGCGGAGCGCGCGCCCGCCCCCGCCCCCAGCCGGTCCCCCAGCGCCGTTCGCGGAGCCGCTTACGCTAGTCGCCGGGCGTACGGCGCCCCAGCGGCCGGGGAGGTGCGCTGCCCGGCTCCCGTAAAGTTATTGTGAATGGGGAGCGGGTGACGTCAGCGCCGAATGTCAACAATGTAGCGATTGAGAGTGTGGGCGTTCCGGGGAGAGCGCGAGCCGTGCGGCGCGGAGCAAACACAGCCTCGCCGCCGCCGCCTCAGCTGCAGCGCGGCCGCGCACACCCGGCTGCGGTCGCAGCAGCGCCACGCGAGCCTCGCCGCCTGCCCGCCCGCCTGCCGGCCCGCTCCGCCACCACCGCGCTTTCTCCCGGGCTCCCTCGCCCCCGCCCCTCCCCCTCCGGCACACTGGGGGGCTGGGATCGCGCTGCCATGTGATGTGCGTCCCCTCCGCGAGCTCTCGGTGACCCCCGAACCGCCCACCGCGCCGGCTGCTGGGAGGGGGCTACGGGCTGGGAAGACGCGGCGCAGAGGAGGCGGAGAAGGACGCAAAGTTCCCGGGCGAGGTGAGTCCCGGGCCCGGGCCGGCGCCGAGCGGGGCGCGGGGCAAGTTTGCGGGGCGCGCGGGGGAGGCAGCCGCCGGCCCGGAGCCCTGCCCCAGCCACACATTCTCTAGGAACCCGGAGGGTGGGCGCGGAGCCGGCCGACGCGCGCGAGGGTGCGCTGCCCGCCCGGCTGTTTACGACGGGCGAGGCGGCATTGTATTTTGCTCGCGTCGACGGGTGTTTTGGAACAGCAGGGGGAGGAGGAGCGGAGGGTAATAAGTCAGCCGCGGGAGGGCGGGCTGGGGGGAGGCGCGCGGCCGAGCCGGCGAGCAGCTGTCAGACCCGCGGCCCGGCCCCCGGCCCCCGCGCCAGGCCAGGCGGCCTCGCCCGCCCGAGCGTCCGCGCCCAGGGCTGCTCTGCCGCCGAGACCGCGACCGCCGCGCCTCTGCGCTCCGCTGTCAGCCGCCGCCGGGTGGCCCGGACGGCCGGGACAGCTCGGGAATCGGCTCAAGTTTCGGATCTTAGGAGGCGGTGCTGGGGGCCTCCCGTGCAGACCCAGGTGGGCTGAACCCCTCCCGGCCCACGATCGGGCTGTCGGACTGCACCCCGCGGAGCCCAGCTTAGGCGCCCGCGGCTTCCGAGAGGGACACCTGGCCCCCCTGCCCCCAGGGTCCCGCGTGAAGTCCAAGAGCCGCGCACCCATCCTACACGCTGGTCTCCGGCCCTCGGAGCCCCCAAGAGAGGACTATACCCGGGGGTTCTTCACTCGCCTACGCTGAGGTTCCCACGGCGCTGAGGCGCAGGTCCCTTGGCCGGTGGGTGCTGTGCCTCCCGGACAGGGCGGAGAGGGCGCTCCTGGGCTTCCCGGATGCCCGCGGGAGCGGATCGCCGAACATCTCTGCGACCTCGGTCTGGCCGAGGATTTGTAGGAACTTGGACCTCACTAGGAAGCTGGCAGGACCGGGAGTTTGTGTCTGGGCGGCCAAAGGACCTGGGCTCCGGGGGTCGTGGGTTGCGGGGACCTCAGTGTCTTCGCGCGGAGGCCAGTTTGGCAACTTGAGGGAAGTTCGGCGTTGCCGCTGCCCGGCTGGGTTTGAGGTGCGCCCCGCAGCTCCTGCACCCGGTCACCGCTGGGGCCACGGGGGCTCAGGTGTCTGCCCCCCGCCACCCACCCCAACCGAGACGGAGCTGCAGAGACTGCGCCCGCGGGTGGCCAGACGCCGCGTTCCTCGGTTTTCACCTTCGCTGTCTAGGGCTGCGGTCTCTCACTCTGTGTAAATTTCATCTGTTGAGTGTATTTAAGTAAAAAGGGTAATTACTTTAGATAAAAATCCTTTCCTGCCTAGTGGGAACCTTGGCAGAGACGATGCCTAATGAGATTTTTTGCTTTTGTCTGTTTAGAGTAAAATTAGAGATGTTAACTCTGATAACGGTTTTCTCAGATCATTAAAATGTAACATGTAGGAAAGGCTTGTCGCGCGGCGCAGGCTCTGGCTGACATGAAAGAGGCTGAGCGAGAAGGGCCGCCCCTCCTCGGGAGAGGGCTATTTCGGTGCGACAGCGGGCGTCTTGCTTAAAATGTGAGATCGCCCCACCCTGGTACTCGGCAGCTCTCAAGAAAACGGCATTTTTCATTCTTGTAAGGTAATAATAAACGTGAGTCAAAATGACATCTTGTTAGAATTAGGCTTTAGTCTGTAAGAGAGATTGCTAAATTACAGTGTTACATTCAAAGTGCTCCAATGAAAGGTCTGTCAGCATTTCCATTATAAATTCAGGTTTTTAGGAGTTTGTGATTTCACCACAAAACTTTGAGCGGCTGCAGTGCATTTTTTTCTGTGCTCTGATTTTTTTTTTTAATGCTTTGATTGTCCCATCTATCCTGTTTTCTAGTCCTGAAACTTCCATATTTTTCGAATGGGGGAGGGGTGGCAGGTGTCAGCAATGGAATACACAACCAGGGAATCAAGTACTTTGCTTTAGTATTTTCACGTTGAAGTTTGGAAGGCATCAGGTTTGCCATTTGGTAATCATAAATGTGTTGAGTAAATTCTTCCGATATCTATTCTGCAGGTGGATTGAAATGTCACTTGGCAGTGTAGAAGCGGCGGTTACACGGAGAGATACATTTCCCTCCTGCATGTGTGTGTGTCCCGACTCACAGCTAAATTATGAACACCCTTGTTAGTTATTTCTCAATCTTTTGTATGTTGCAAGTCAGAATCTGCCATGGAGAAGAGGGGTGAGGCAGAAAAGGAGGGAGTGAATAAGAAACCCTGATTCACTTTCTCGGCCTTACCAGTGCCTGGGAGGAAGCCATTTATTCTCTTTCTATTGAATTATGCCCTTTGACTCACTATCTTCAGGCAATTCTCCTGCAGTCACTCACCTCTGGCTGCTGTGTGAGGGGCTTAATTATTTGCAAACTGCCTTGAAATCCCCAGATGAAAGACACTGAATAAGTGCAAAGTATTGTTATTCAGATATGGAATTTAATGATCCATTACAGTTCATCAGGAAAATGCACTTTGGAGTGATGGTAGGAAACGGTTCCACCTGATAGAGGGTAATAATAACTGCTTAAAAGTAGGTTCAGATTACAGATGAGACAATTAACTCCAGCCATGTGCTCTTCAATTTGTTGCAATTCATTTTGTGATCAAAGTGAGTCGCAGAGAGCCAGATGGTCAGGTTCTCGTTCAAATCTCTCCTAGGCCAGCCCCTCACTCCTCAGCCCACTGTCTGTACAGCCCAGCACTTGGTTATTCATTAGCACTTGTGAGCTGTTCCTCAGAATTTGTAATCGAGGCTCCTGTGATGCCGACAAAGGGACTCCGGCCAATCTGTATTGTTGGGAGCAGTTTAATTTTACTTGGATTAACTCTCCCTTAGTGTCTGTGGTGTAGATCCAACCTTAACAAGGAAGAGGGCCCATTGGCTCTTGAACTCCGCTATGCGCGGCTCCACTGATCTAAGCTTTGAACTCCAGCTTTCAGGGATGGGGAGGGCTGTTGCAAATCCTGGCTTGATTGTTGAATGAATGGGAGAATACTGGACTTAGGTAAATAAACATCTTGCTGTTAGGGCAGTGATGGAGAATCTGTTAGAGCTTTCAGAGATAGCAAACAAGCCACTACGACGCGTGTGCCTTAGCTTCGCCACTCACCTGGGGTGGGGCTTGACCATAAGATCTACAGGCAGCCCCCTCCTCTGCTCCACTCCAAAGGATCTCACCCCTGGGTTATGTTGGGCTGTTGTTTCTATGAAATACTTAGTAATTCCTGCACAGTGCACCCCTCGTTTGCATTTTTCACTGCATCCTATGGTACTTAGGTATCTGGCCCTGTTGAGGAGAGAGTAGGATGTGGAGCGGCAGGCAACCACTACACCGCTTCACTCATTGTCTCCTGATGCCAGACGGGAACTGGTGGGAATGCTGGCTTTGTGTTGCCATCGTGTTCAATTTTTCCGAGCTGAATACCTAGAATTTTATGTAGAATTCCCCTATTAAAATTTTGCCTCAATTTTTTAAAAACGTTGGATGAGAACATGTATAAAAGCTAGACCTGGAAATAGCTTGTCTTCTATTACTGAATATGAACAAAATGTCTTATTGTTTAATATTTATGTATTTAGCTATCTTCTAAAGGCTTGGCACATGCATAGTGGATGATTTGAGAGTGTGTACCAAAGGAATGCTTGCAACTCCCAATAAATTGAAAAGAAACAAAACTCTGAATCAAACCAAATCAATGCTGAGCCTCACTTGGGGACTGGTCCCTCTTTTTAACAGAGAATTCAATACGAAAGGCCAAATAATTAATGCCATGAGCAGAGTGTTATCTGCCACAGGTAAATAATCTACTGGGCTTCTACTTCACTGTTACTGGCCAGATGGTAACTTGTCTAATGCCTGAGACTGTCTGTGTGAGTTTTACATCTGAGAATGCTGCCTAAAATAAAAAATTGGGGGCCAGGGAGATAGCTCAGTTGAATAAGCACGTGCCAGGCAAGTGCAAGGGCCTGAGTTCAATCCCCAGTTCCACAATAAATAAATAAATAAATAAATAAATAAATAAAATTTTTAAAAAGTAAAACATTGGATTTATTGAGTGTGCTCATGTACCAGGCAATCCTAACTACCTTATCTGTATGTATCTCATTGACACCTCAGAGCCATCCTATAAAGTAGGCATTGTGCCCATTCTGCAGAATTAGATGGTGTTGACCAGAACTTTGTCTGAATGTGACGTGTAAAGGCTGTTTCCCTGCCACATATGCATTATCCAGCCTGGAGTCGATCATGGTAGTTAGCACTGCCTGGCAAGGTGAAGGACCATTATATATGGAGAATGCCGGAAACAGGGAACACTACAACAATGTATTTGTCCACATCATCAATTTAAGCAACAAATTGCTCATGTGCTTCCCTGTTCTTGTTTTCTCCATCTGGATATTGGATAAGCTCCAGTGACACATGACCCTAGTGGAGGCACCCAAAGGTCAAAAGTTAGGGCTTGGTGCAGAAATTGGAATTTCTTAGGTAAGGCAGATCGAGAACCACAGAGTGGGGTTTTCGTGTTCAGGAAGGCAGTGAGGAAGCTATGGCCTAGAGGGAGAAGAACTTGTATTATCTGTAACAATACATAGCCTGGGGGCCGGGGAGATGGCTCAGTAGAATAAGCACAGGGGCCTGAGTTCAATCCCCAGTTCCTCCAAAAAAAAAAAAAGCCTGCGCTGTTTTAGCTTTAAATTTTATGTCAATATTTGCAAATTATTCAAGTCCAAATTAAAACTTACTATTGACTATACTTCTATGTTTTGTTTTGTTTCTTTTTGCGGGGGAGTTCTGGAAGATATTTAGTAAAAAAAAAATTGTCAATTCAAGATCCTCCTTTGAATTGTTCCCCCTCTTTTTCTCTCCCTTTTGTTAGTTTCGAATGTCAGTCTGCTCACAGCTGAAACTTAAATCATACATCAGTGTGCTGCTTCCTTAGAGTGGGCAGACTGCTCAGAATGTCACTGTCCTGTCATTTCTAAGGGCCATTTCATCTCTAGAGGACATGTAAATCGACCCTGGTCCTACTACCAGCCCTACCTCACAGTCAGGTAGGAATTTTGCTTTTGTTTTTCTCCCCACCAAAATAATACATCTCCCCAGTCTGGAAGTGTCTTCCACACTAGTTCATTCTGCTCCCTGGAGTTACTGCCAGAAGGGCCTCCCAGGGACATCACAATCACCACTCCTCCAGTGTCATCCCCTGGTTCCCTCTCTTTTGTTCCTTAGCATGCTAATGGATTGTCCCTTGGTTCAAAGATGCGTCGTTTTTCTCCCTGACCTTTTTATTCCCTTCCCAAGGGCAGCAGGACACACTGCAGCTGACGTGAGGAGGGCTGGCGTGTGGTCGCCAACTCCCTCCTATCCCTGTGGCCGCCTTCATCTTCTTTCCCAAGCACTTGCGTCCCCTGCTTTCCCAGCCTCCTACTTCCTGTCATCCTCTTCCTATTGTTCCCGAGCCCCTGGCTGGTCTGTCTCCTGTCTCTCTTCAGGTACCTTCAAAGAAGGCTTTAAGGTGTTCGAGACCCCCATGCTCAAATCTTGCTTATCATCTTGCCTGTCTCGTCTGTCACGTTAAGGTGACAGGTGTTTCAGGAGTTTCCTCAGGAGTCTCCCAAACCCAGTCCCCAGAAGGATTAGAGCTTCACTTTGGGGCTTAAAGTTGGGAGACATCATCCTGGTGCACTCTCAGGCCACAAGTAGGAAGACAGACAGTGTGCAAGCTCAAGATTTCTTTGTATTACAGTATTCATGCAGTATTGGAAGGTCTTTCCTTTTCTTCTTCACTTGAAGACTTCCCAATACTCCAGCCCTTATTCTTTTAAGTAGGACACTTATCGACGCTACAAAATGAACCAGGTTCCAGAAACACCGTTTTTGGGGGGCAGGTGCCTCAATCATCCATTACACAAGTGTATCGAGTATCTCTTATGTGACAAATGTCCACAATGCTAAGGTGGGGCAAATTCAATCCAGGCTTCTGCCCATGTGAATCACAGTCTTTAGTAGAAAGATGACACAAGCCAGTTAAAAGCAGCTCATTAAAACTTCTGCAAAGGGTAACTATCCCATGTATCCCTGGGTATAAAGAGTGGGGCTGACCTGGCTGGTAGGCTGGGGAAGCCTCAGCCCCCAGGAGGTGTGGCATGAGATTCATTCAGGGCCAGCCTGAAACTTGAGGCTCACTTTTTCCTCCAACTGCCTAATCCTATTAATTTACTACTATCATTGGCCCTTTGGAGTATTGCATAAGCCTTGATATAACCCCTCGGGCCATTTTAGCAAATAATGGTTCTGGTATAGAGTCCAGAATTGATTTATTTACTTGTGTCTTTGGAGCCTGCTAAAAGCAGAATTGCTAATTGCCACAAGTACTGTTTATTTCCACACTCGGAAAAAAACACAAGTTATATCCTCACCTTGAACATATTTAGAGCCATTTGACCACATTTGAATGATTAGAAGGGGCATAGAGTCCCTTTCAGTTGGCCAATGTGTGCGCCACTGAGCCAGGGACCTTCGTGAAGATGCAAGTCTAGCTACTGTCTGAAGCCCCCACTTACTCCAAAGCAAGGATGGTCTCCACCCTCTGCAAGTGAGGATGATGACTTAGACTTTTCTTGAAGCTTAACTTAGGAATGTTGGCAGGATGTGTATAAAACCAGTTGGTTATATTACACACTACGATCCCTGTTTTCTTTTCCTTCACTGATAGCTAAGAAGTCTTGTGGGCTTCTTCTATGTGTTGTTCATATGAAGCCACGTAATCCTCATGGATACCCAAAGCAAAACATGATCATTAGAAGCTGAAGCACAGATGTCACCTAAAAAAATGAGTGGTAGAGATGGGGTTGGTCACTGAACGTCTGATGTGAGAGCCTGTCCTCTCAACCCTCATGCTGTGCAGACCGCTTTCCTTTTCTTCTTCACTTGAAGTTGGAACCCTTGGTAGCAGGTCTTGGAAAGGTAGATAGCAGCCAACCCATCCTGAAATATTGGATATTATGTTGACAGCTATCTGAAGGGTGAAGTTGAAAAATAGTTTCTCAGGGAACTTGAGTGAATGTCTATTGTCATTGACATGACTTACCAGCTAATAATTGCATTTCTCAGAGTTTAGTGTCCATTTAGGTATCAGAAGGTAGACATGACAACGTGGAAAAGCAAAAGATGAACTAGGCATGGGACATCAATCCATGGCCCTGTCTCCTGTGTTTATCTGTAACTTGGACTCTAGCTATCTCATTAGGTGAAAAAGTGTGTTGGCTTTCTCTCTCTTCTTTCAATGATAGGGAAAATGTGAAAGCAACTACTCTACTAGGTAGAGTATTCTACCCTGGAGGAAGAATTTCAATCGGATCCAATTCTATTAAAACTCCTAATTGGAAATGTTAGCTACCTGTAATAGATACATGTAGGTAACCTTTGTTCTCATTCTAGTCAATTTCAGGGAAAGATTACCTTGCCAGATTAGCATGTTGCAACTCTCAACTGAGAGTTGAATGATTTTAAAGGACTCAGGCAGGCAGTTAGCTTGGCAGTGCCCCGAGCTACCTCCTTTTGCAAGATCACTGTTTAGGATGCTGACTCACCTTTGCTCTGCCTGGGCTGGACACCAAGTTGTAATCTCTACTCAAGAGGTGTCACTGTGAGGTCCTGCTTGAACGTTAAGCACGTTGGAAGCTCAGTTTGGGAGATAGTAAAGTGTATGATTGTACCGTGCCTCTTTTTCAGTCTTTAGTTCGAATTCTGGAGCTGGCTAAATGGGGAGATACTTAGTGTGTCAGTGTTGGAGGTTTTAAGTGATTAAAAAAATCAAGCAGATGAGTGCATAAAGATTTCTATGCAAACAATGATGAGCTTAAATTAAAGCTGCTGATTTAGTGTGAGAATTACTTGCATTGATTTGTAGGATATGTACATGGGTTCAAGATTCCATATTATGCAAATGAATAAGCCCTGAAGAGTCAAACTGAAAAAAATGAAATTAACTGTGAAAGATAGTGTTACCCATTCATAGCAGGAGGAAAATGTAGCCATACCTCGAGTGAACCCTCGCTTTTGGTATATCGTTCTGGGAAGATCAGCAGCCTGGATGATGGTCCTTCTTTGTCTGAATTATGAGGAAGGAAGGCAAGTTTACTGTCAGTTCTCCGAAGGTCCTTTTTTTCTCTTCCTTTTCGCTTTGCACTCTGCTGCCTAGTACCCTTATTTCCTTTCATTGTCTCAAATCAATTTCAGGAAAGGATTTTAGGAGCATAATTTTGCTAGGATATAACTCACTGAGAATACCTTGTGCATTATTTTTTTCTGAGGCATCAGCATATTAATAGGAGGCAAAACCTGAGAAGAAAAATCCTGAAGATTGGGCATAATGGAGTTTCACAGACTCACTAGGTTAGCAGGGGTACATTTTGGAATGAAGAGAGTCTTTCTTAGCCTAAGCCTGAACAGAGAATATATACAAATAGGGCAGAAGATATGAACTTCCAGCATATTAAAAGTATAAAAATCAGGGGCTGGGGAGAGAGCCCAGTGGTTTTTTGTTTTGTTTTGTTTTGTTTCCGGAACCAAGGATTGAACTCAGGCCCTTGCACTTGCCAGGGAAGTACTTATTCTACTGAGCCATCTCCCCTTCTCCAGCCCAGTGGTCTAAGCACCTACATGGTAAGTTGCAAGGATCCAGGTTTGTTCCCTGGTACCATATGCCATCCCAGAACCCCAGACGTGCATTGCTGGCCACCAAAACTGGGTGTTGTCGCTGGGGAGACTGAGACAGGAGGGTCATATAAGTCCCAGCTGTGTAGCGAGACCCTGTATCAAATAATAAAAGATTTAAAATTTTAGGGGCTGGGGAGATAGCTCAGTGGAATAAGTGGTTGCCTGGCAAGCGCAAGGCCCTGAGTTCGATCTTACCAAAAAAAAAAAAAAAAAAAAAAAAAAAAAAGATTAAAAATTTTTTTAAAAAGTATAAAAAGCAAATGATTTTGAATAGTATGCCTGTTAGTGATGTCACTGTCCTCTTGGCAGACTCTGGATTGGAGCATACAGCATCAGCCTATCTAGCAAGGCAGTGAGTTATATAACACTTAAAGTAAACTTTTGGGGAAAGCCTCTTGTTCTATGACTGGGAATTTCTGTCAGTCAGTGACCGTGACTCTGAAGTCCTCTATTATCTTTGATCATTGTGGGTGTTTTTGTTTTTGTGGAACAGGAGATTGAACTCAGGCCCTTGAGCTTGCCAGGGAAACGCTTATCCTACTGAGCCATCACCCCAGCCCTCCTCTGTTATCTTTGTGTATTGAATCTTATAGGAAAAGGCACCAGCTTCTACCTTACCTCTCTACTGTGATTACATGCCTCCTATTGTTGGCGTGGTGGTGACATTTGGGCATCAGGAAAAGTTGACTAATGAGATCGTGCTCACTTTAGATAAAGTTGCCTGGTAATCTCCCGGATGAGGCGTCTGAGCGGCCTTCCCCACTCCCCTCCCCCACTACACCCTTCAAGCAACCATGCTATGTTAGGTTGATGGCGCCATCTAGTGCCAGAATGTGAGACTGACGTGTGGCTTGGCTTCCAGGGTGTGGGAGGCCTCGCTGTGGGAGAGAACCCTCCTCCACTGAGGGTCCCTGCTCTAGGCTGAATTTTCCTTTTTCTTTGTAGTTTCGTTAAGGCTCTGTGTCTTCCATTCCCTCCCGTTTCTTCTGTCTGCCTCTCCTTAGTGACCTCTCATTATAACTCCCTTCCTTTTTTCTTATCCAACTTTTTTTTCTTTTTTCTTTTTTCTTTTTTTTTGTGGAACTGGAACTTGAACTCAGCCCTTAAACTGTTGATTAGTTCCTCTAAACTACACAAAATTCTGTACTTTTTTTTTTT
>NDGN011510983.1:3025-13692 GCA_002564285.1 Tympanoctomys barrerae
AAAAAAAAAAAAAAAAAAAAAAAAAAAGATGAACTCAGTGCTTGGGATTGAATCTAGGGCCCTGCACATTCTAGGAAAGTGCTTTACCACTAGACCACACACCCAGACCAATAATTTTACTTTAAATGGCATTGTCTGCCCTACCAGAACTGAGTATCCTCTCCAATCATGAAAAAGGGCCTACTTAGTAACTAGTACTTACTTAGAAGAGTGTTTGGGGTGCTTTTCTGGTTCATGTATCACACCTGAAAACATTTCTAATGGGTTCCTATTGTTGGAAGCCAACGAGAAAGATGCACCCCATTAGTACCTGGGACTAGGCTCCCAATCAGAAAGGCCAGAACCTTATCAGCCAAGTGAACTTCAGTGGGCCCTGATGTAAGCAGAGGCAACAGGGCTGCTCCTGAGTAGACTGATGATGTAGCCCTGGACCTTCACCTCACGGAGCAGGTGTGTACCTGCTCCTAGCTCAGGCTGGGACACCAGGATAGATGGAAGTGTCTCATGCATGTGATCATGGCCCTAGGGCATTGGGAAGTGCCAAGCTTTGGGAAGCTTGCCAAGAGGTGTGGGGTAGGGGTGTGTTGGGGTCTCCATGCTGTGCCTTGAGCAGTAATTGAATGTTGGGAAGTCTCTGTGCCAGGTCTCAATGTAGTCATTTGTGACATGCAGTATCATTCATGCCCACCTGGCCAGTTGTTCTTTGAGACAGCTGTTCTAAGCACCAAGCCTAGGCTCCAGGAACCTCAGGACAGCCAACGAAGTTACAGGTAATGCTTATTTGCCTTGTCCCAGTATCAGGGACATAGAGGCTTAGAGATGTGCAGTAACCTGGCGAAGGGCATGCATAGGGTTCCTTCAAAGTCCTGGTTTCCAAGTTCCAGTCAAAAAATCCTCAGGCTCCACCTGTTGGATCCCAAGGCTGCACCTGATGCCAGGTGAACTTCTTTGTACAGGGGACAGGAACCTTGTCCAGCACCTCTTGGCTGTCTGTGGACTTTAATGGTGTCTTTGTTACTTTTGTCTTGTTGCTGAGACATAATATCTGATGCTCAACATTAAGGAAAAAAAGGTTTATTTAGCTCTCAGTTTGTGGAGGTTTAAGTCCATACTCAGCTGGCTCCAAGGCAGGGTGGTATGGCTGAGGGGCAGCACTTCAAGGCGGCAGAAGACAGCAAAAGCAAAAGGGGAAGAGCAAGATTCCCTCTCTCCCTTATGTTGTAAGCAGGCCACACCCCTAGGGGGGAGTGTAGCACTCACACCATCTCCAAGCCCTCCTCTTTCATGTGCTCAGGATGCTTACAAAGTTAGGACTCTGGCCCACTGCTGAATCATTTAGTTAAACTTCTGAAGTTTTTTCTTTCTTTCTTTCTTTTTTTTTTTTTTTTTGGAACAGGAACTGGGGATTGAACTCAGGTCCTTGTGATTGCCAGGGAAGCGCTTATTCTACTGAGCCATCTCCCCCGCCCAACTTCTGAAGTTTTTAAGTTGACAGTGTATCAACCATTACAAATAGCTAGGGGCCTGGTATAGGAATTGAGTTCTCCATCATCTGAAGTGCATCAGCAGGACTGTGTAAAATCATGGTTAGGTGCTCAGCACAGAGCACTTAGTCAGAGACAGGTTCACCCCTGTCCACCACAGCCTGCATGACTCCCCTTGATTTGTGAGTGTAGCCGTACTTCACATATACCTACCAGTGTGGGAGGGCAGCCACTGTGGCAGCTGAAGAGAACCGCTGGTTGTCTCCTCTATCACCGGGCAGGCATGATGCCACATGCCATTCCTAGTGTGGCCGCTGAAGTAGGAGAAAGCCAGACTGTGCATCCTGATACATAGTCGCCTCTATGCTGTCTTGAAGTTCCCTTGGTCAGGCCTTGACTCAGGGTACCCTTTCTGGACTGACCCAGGCTAGGTGGAATTGTCAGCCCTTAAGGTGCACAAGCAAGGATGGCCAGTCCACTCTGCAGGTTGGCATACCATGACTTAGGGAGGCCTGGAATTTGCTCAGAATGAATAGGAGTTTTTAGCTTCACAAGGACCATAAAAGGAGTCACATTCATTTCCCTCACTAGCCTTCACCTCCCATCTGGGTGGTGCAGCTCAGAGTCCTGCCTCCAAAGAGGCTCAAACCCACAGAAATGGCACCTACCTTTCTGCTTTTTGCTTGTTTGGACTCTATTCTCAGGCCTGTCTTGAAAGGTAGATATGGGGTTAGATAACATAAATTAACAGGCAAGTGCCGAATGCCAGCCTAGTGCCAAACATACCATTTAACCATGAGAGATCTCTGGGGAGAAAGTCCTGAGTTGAGATGTTCACCACGTTCTTTAGTGTAAATTCTTCAGGGCTCCAGGTATTGCCCACTTCCTGCTGCAGAGCAGTGTCACTGGACTCAGAGCCAGAAGAGATGTGCATAGTGGCTTTTGTGAGCCATTTCCAACTGGTGCCAGCATCTGCTGCCAGTGCCCAGCAGGGTCCCAGAAAGTCCTGCTGCTCTGGGTGACAGTTGGGTTGGCAAAAGCTTCCTTCTAGTTGTGAAGGCTTAGTATTGCGTCTGCTGGTTTTTATGTCACACAGGCTGCCCTGTGCTAAGGGCTCCAGGGCCAGCTGCCCATGTACTTAACTTTGGCCCTAAAGGGTGGCATGTATCTGACAGGGTGCCACGCCACAGGGTGGGGACTGAGATAGGAGCACTCTGGGATCTCTCCTGTGCCCTGATTTCTGCATTTGGGAAAAGGTGCAGTGACTATGAGAGATCACAGTAGTTTATGTGAGGCGAGGTGTTAGCTCAAGATGGCATCCGGCAGAGGGCTCAGAAATGAGTGTGGTCACTAGCACGGTGCAAGATTTCAGGCAAGTTCTGAGATGACATCAACAGGGGCTGTCAGGGGCCAGAGTCACAGAAGGTTCTCTAAGTGGAGGGAGGAGATGGAAGTGGGGTGCTGTGGGGAGCAAATGTACCCCCATCCGAGGGATCCCAAGGTAACCTCCATCTCAGGAACTTAGGGATTTGAGGCAGGTAATTTCCAATTTCCACCTTCTATGGCACAGTGACCACTGGTACCGCTCTTTCTGCACAATGGTGAGGTCTTTAGAGAACCTGAGAGTATAGCGAGGGCAGAAAAACACTTCAGTTCTGGTCCTTGTCTAGCTAGAGCTTGGGTTCGGGAGGGAGGGTGCTCTGCTCCTTCTTCTAGCCTGCTCATCCTATCCTGGTATAGGCTCTCAAGTCTGGCACGGTGGGGTAGGGAGCTGCTGCCGCTTCCTCCATTGGCCGACAGCCCCACGGAGCTTTCTACAGAGCTTCAGAGGTCCGGAGTTCAGCCGAAGGTGGCAGCTAACCTGCAACCAGGTGGGCGTGACAGGCCCCGCCCCACAGGGGGAGGGAAAGAGCAGAAGCCCCGCCCTCCCTCGCGCGCCGGGTCGGAGCCGGTGCGGGAGCGGAGGCGCGCGGAGCCGGCAGGAGCACGCGGGAGCGCGGCCCCGCAGCGGCCCGGCCCGAGGGAGCAGACGCAGGAGCGGAGCAGCGTCGCGACCCCAGCCCCAGCGAAGACCTCCGCCCCAGCTCGGATCCAGCCTCGGGCGCAGACCCCAGCCTCGGAGCGCGGCCTCGCCCGCTTCGCCGCCCCGGCCGCTTGGCCGCGGGCATGGACGGCGCCCGCTCGCCCTGTGAGTGCCGGTCCCTGCCGCCCGCCGCCTTTGTGTGCCACCGCGCCGCCGCAGCCCCCTCCCCGCGGCCCTCCCGCGCCCCCGGCCCGCGTCCTTTGTGGAGCCACCGCCCGGCCGGTGCCTCCTCGTCCCTTCTGCAGCCTCCCCCGGGACAGCCCCGCAAGACCCCCTGCCGGCAGGGGCTGGGCCGGCCGCGGGCCCCTGTTTCCGGCCTCCTCCCCGGCCCTCGGGGACACCCAGCGGGTTCTCCCTCCCGGGGTCCCAGGGACGGCCGGGGTCAGGCCCTCTCCGCGGCCCGGCGCTGAGCGGGGTGCGGGGGGCCCTCTTCCGAGCCGAGCTCGCCTGTCCCGGCTGCAGCCCTCTCCAGCCCGCGCGCCCCCTCCGCGGCCGGGCCGGGCAGGTGCGGCGGCCGGCGCTCACGCGGCCGTGTGTCCTTGGCCCGCAGAGATGGACGGCGATGGCGGCGGTCGGGACGCCCCCGGCGCGCTGATGGAGGCCGGGCGCGGCGCGGGGCCGGCGGGCATGGCGGAGCCGCGGGCGAAGGTGGCGCGGCCCGGGCCCCAGCGATTCCTGCGGCGCAGCGTGGTAGAGTCGGACCAGGAGGAGCCGCCCGGCCTAGAGGCTGCCGAGGCGCCCCCCGCGCAGCCCCCGCAACCCCTGCAGCGCCGGGTGCTCCTGCTCTGCAAGACTCGCCGGCTCATCGCCGAGCGCGCCCGCGGCCGCCCCACCGCCCCCGCTCCCGCCGCGCCCGCCGCGCCCGTGGCGCCTGCTGCACAGCCGGGAGCCCCCTCGGACCCCGGCCCAGAACCCGCGGGCGCTCAGGAGCCCAGGCCGGACCCTGCTGTCGCCAAGGTCCCCGACTGCAGTCCGCGGGAGGAGGAGCAGGGGGCGGCGGTCGCAAGGCCAGAGGACGCAGGAGTTACCGAGGCGAAGCCCGAGCCTGGGCGCGCGCGTAAGGATGAGCCTGAAGAGGAAGAGGACGATGAGGACGACCTCAAGGCCGTGGCCACCTCCCTGGACGGCCGCTTCCTCAAGTTCGACATCGAGCTGGGCCGGGGCTCCTTCAAGACGGTCTACAAGGGACTGGATACCGAGACCTGGGTAGAGGTGGCCTGGTGCGAACTGCAGGTGAGTGCACGCTACCTGCACGTGGGCTTTCCCGGAGTGCGTCCTTGGGTCAGTTGCGGCACCATCTTGGGTCCTTAGGCAGCCCTGGGAAATGTCTGGGGCGGCCGAGAGTTTGTGTGTCACCCTCTGTGTGGGTGGCCAGCAGCGGGGTGCCTGTTCAATATCTGCGCACAGGTGGGGTTTGTTAGCTTGGTTGGTCCCTGAGGTCAAGGCTTGAGTGTGTGGTGTAAATGGACCCACTGCGTGGGTGTGCTGTCAGCTGTGCTCCTTGTAGCGTCCTCATAACCCACTTTACTGATCTAGTAGAGCCAAGACAGTGTAGGGGCTTCAATGCCTTTGTGACAGAGGGATTTGGAAGCTCTCACTTCCCTTTAACTAACCTCTTCCGGTATCCTGCAGAGTGTGGATTGTGGTGCCCGAGCTATCAGGGGCTTCCTTTGACTCAGAGTGTGACCCGGGTAAGGCCCTGGGGCCACCAGGCAAGGCCTAGAATCCCTCTGTAGTTTTGTGATCTCAAGGTTCAGGATATGTGAGAGATCTTTAAAGCTAAGTCATCCAAATGCCCCTGCATTTTTCCCTTCCTTTCCTCCTCCTCCTTGGATGCAGAGGCCCTGGGCATGCATTTTTCATAACCTTGCCCTCACGTTGGCTGTGTCAGCTGGGGCCCTGGGAGATTATATAAATGGCAACCCTATCCGTCCTGGGCCAGCCTTAGAAGGGGAGGTAGTGCCTGTCACAGTGGTGTTTACAAGCCCTCCCTGGGTTGGAGGGGGCAGCTGTCAGGCAGGGCCTGGCCTGGGTTCACTAGCAGGAGCTGTAAGCTTATCCCACTGGCCTGTAAAGTTACCTAGCCTTCCAGGGCTGATGCAGGCTAGGTGGACCAGTGCAAGCTGGCTGCCAGGGCCACTGGCCATGCTGCAGGATGCCTGCATTTTTGGCCCAGAAATGGGATTCATTTACTGTGTCCTCCAGCCCCTGCAGGGTGAACTGCGTGTGTGTTCAGGCCATGATAATGTGGTGGGTGTCAGCCTGTCGTCAGCCCTTCTCCTAGTACAAAGAGCCCCAGAGGTCTTGCCTTCCCACTGCCCCTTGGTTCTGCCATGGCAATGTGGCTGCATAGCTTGGACCAGGCTTGGTTTGAGGCCTTTTAGGAGAGGGTCAGAAGCTCTCCTCCCTCCCGCCTGCAGGTTCTAGGGCTTGCTGAGAGGTGGCCTTGATGACACAGAGCAGAGGTGGGTGGGGCAGGGTCTGTAGTGTACCCTTCCTTGCTACAGAAGGGGGCTCTGTAAAGGAGAATTGCATAGGCTTTGGCTGCCTGCCTTCATGCTCTTGCCAGATGACCAGTGTAGTAGCCACAGTGCTACTTCGGGGTTGCCACTGGGGGTGGAGGGCCAGGCAGAGGGGCTACAACAGGTTGGGTGTGAGTTAGATCTCTGCAGCTTGAGCCTGCTGATCTGGCGGAGGTACTGCAGGCACATGTGACTCTTGGAGCTTGTTAATTCCCCTTCCCTTTAAGGCAAGGCCAGCAGTCTGTGCCTTCCCATGGTGGGCAGGGCATTGTGGGGTGGGGCTTGGCTTCTGTCCAGGGGTCTTTTGCTTCTGGAGTGTAGATAGGAGTGGGAAGGCTGGGGTGGCTTTGGGACTATAATGTTGTTACCTACTTGGGACTTGCTGAGGCCTCCTAGACCATAGGAAAACTGTCTCCACACTGACTCCGATATGTACTGCTGTGGTCACCACCATCTTCCTGGCCAGTCTGGGAGGGTTTTACCTGACAGGGATCTGCATGAGTTTGGAGGAACCCTCCTTGTTGAGAACTTGCAGTGCCATCTCCCTGTTTGGGAGATGGTGGGGACCTGGAGGTCATGAGGTGGCAGGGATATTTTGGGATAAGTGAGGAAACACTGTCCTGGTGTTTGTGTGTGGGGGGTGTCTGGCCTGAGCCAACTTTTATGCAGAGAGATGGGAAGGGCAAGTTTTTGGTGTCTAGGATGTGGGGCAGGGCTGAGTAGGGTGGGCTAGAGAGCAGAGATCCTGCCTAGAGTAGGCTTCTCAGATCAAGGCAGGAGTAGGGTAGTGGGACTTCTTTAGGAGAAGGGGTACAGGGTCTGGCCTCACCCACTACCATGGTGCAGAAGGGTGCCCTGCTCTGGGAGGGTGATAGGTGGACATTCTGTCAGCAGGTGTGAGGGACCTTCTTTTTTTTTTTTTTCTTCAGTACTAGGGATTGAACTCAGGGCCTTGTACTTCCAGGCAAGCGCTTATTCTACTGAGCTTATCTCCCTGGCCCTAGGAGGGGTCTTCTTATCCCAGTGTGGAGATAGTCATCCAGTGCCTTGGATCCCAGCATTTCTTGGCACTGAGGATGGGGTCCTGAGAGTCTGCCTTTACTTGTGGAGGACAGGGTCTGTGGGGGCATTTCCTTTATCTAGGGGAGTGTCATGGTTTTTCTCTAGGCCTCTGTCCCCCTCTTGGAGACACCCAGGACTCTTCAGCAGGGTGTGGCCTCCCTCTTTATCCAGGTGTCTGCATGTGGCTGTTTCCTTTCTCTGCTGGGGTGGAGGGCTTCTCTTCTGGAGAACTGAGGTGCATTGCTCACTTGCTCCTTACAGGGTTCCTTGCCATGGGGCAGACCCACTTTCATTGCAGACCTAGTCAGTGTGGTTTAGAGGACATCTGATTTCCCTCAATGACTTCATGTTGAAAGGGTGTTTTGGGGAGAACAATATGTGTTTATCTTATATCCAAGGGCAGCAGGATGTCTCACCTTCTGAATCTCCAGATAGCCAAAGCTGAAAATGGAACTGTTTTTGGAGGGTGGGGCAGGGGTGACCATTTAAAAATATTACCTCCTGTCATTTATCTTTTGAATGAGTTTTTATTCCAGTGTGTCACAGCGGCAACAAAAGAAATAAAAATGCCACCTGCTGTCCTCTTCCCTCTGCTTTCTCATGCTTCTGTGGCCATCCTTGGCCAAGGTCCTGCCCAGACCCCTGTTCTATCAGCATGCAGGGTAGCTTAGCATCCCTGCTCCTGCTGGGAGTGGTTGTCTACCGCTGTGGCACACGTGGCTGCTCTGGGGTGCCGTTCTGGGTATCCACCTCATCTGCAGAGGCAAGTCCTAGAGGGTGGGGAGATTGAAATATATGCCAAGTGTGGCATGGCCACACGTAGGAACTGTAGGGGTGCCCATGGTGTAGCCACACCACAGTAGAGTGGGGGTCCTGGCATAGTGTGGCCACAGTAGAGTGATGGGGGCTATGTGTTGGCACCATGCCACCTCTTGCCTGGCTCCCTCCTGCTGGTCAGTACAGCTTGGTCCCATCTTTTTGGTGTGGTACTTTTGTATCTTCCTCACTCTTCCTGGCTACCCAGGTGGCTAGAACGATGCTGTCTCATGTGACTCAGAGCTCCCTTTCCTTTTAGAGGCCACCAGTCCCTGAGAACATGATCCCAGAGCTTACGCCTTTGTCAGTGGACTGTCAGAGGCAGCTTTTTGGCCTTTCTTTCTCCTGCCCAGTCTCCACTGGGGACCTGGAAGAGGGTGTCTTTATTCCTGTGTTTATATATTCCCTGTCACTGTCTCCTGTCAGGGAATCTAGTCCTAGGTCCTCACGCCACTGCCTGCTATAGAAGGCTACTCCGTGCTGCTGTTGCAGTGCTGGAACCTGTGGTTGCTAGTGTGTGTGTCGTCCGTCTGTGACTGATGGCTCAGTACCTGCCTGGCCTCCCGGAGCAGTGTGAGTTCTAAGGAGGCTGAGGGGCAGGTGCTTCTCCTCCTAGCCCTGCCTGGGCCCAGCTGGGCAGGAATGCAGGGAAGCTAGTTGCCGGTGGGGCGATCCCAGGAGGTCCTGCAGTGGTGTGGGGTGTTAAAGGCAGCTAAGCATGCTCTTGCAGCCTGGCCAGAGATCTCAGTGTCCCCTCTGTCTGCTGTCCCTGGGAGGAGGTGACGCCCTTGGAGGCTCACCAATGTGGCTGACCCTCACTGTCCTCAGATGGTGATTAAGTGTTCCTGCAGCCTCCCCATTGCCTGTGTGTCCGCTTTATCATGCAGGTGGGGTAGGGAGGCTGAGGGCATCTCTGAGGGCACAGAGACCCGGCTGCTGCCCTGTCTGCTCCCTTCCATCCTGTTGCGCTGGGGAGGGGGTTGGAGGAGAGGCCAGGCTCCAGCATCCCAGCTTGGTGGAGCCCACAGTGCTGTCTGCCTCGCAGGGACAGGACACCCTGAGAAGCCCGGCCTGACATGGCTGCTGGTTACTCTGCCTTTTTTTCTTCTAAAGTGCTAAGTTTTCTGGGAAGAGCTGGAAGTTTGAAGTTGGTTAGATGCAGCAAGCTAGTCTGTTCTGAGGGAAGAGGCTCTGCTCCCTGCTCCCATACTTGGCTTTGGTTTAGTTGGTGAGAAAGGTTGGTGCTGGCAGTCTGGATGGCCTGCGGGGACGGCTGTCCTGCCAGGCACAGGAGTGTGAGAGCTTTGGCACTCAGGGCCCCCTCCTACCTCCAGGTGTGGGTGGTCACTGATGATGACAAGCTGCTTAAGCTGCTGCTCCCAGCAGGGTGGGGGACAAGGGGAGGTCAGGCACTGCAGCTCATTCCTGTTGGAAGCAGGTGCTCTGCAGCTGAGCCTGTGCCTTTGGGGTTATCCTTAGAGGCCCTGGTGTTCCGAAGGACCTGGGTGAGCCAATTCAAGACCAGGTCACTGTGTGACTCAGAGCATGGCTGTGTTGCCTATCTGAGCCCTGAGCCGAGACCACAGACCTCCTCATAGTAAGGGGCAAAGTGGCAGGCACAGCCTGTTTGACACGTTATCCCTGAGCTGGTGTTTGCTCAGCCCCTGAGACCTGGATGGAGTTTGAGAGGGCAGTGGGATGCCTCCTGCAGTACTAGCTCCAGAACTCTGATGACGATGTGTCTGTGTTCACAAGCCCCGCTGAGCGCCTGGTGTGTCCAGGCAGTTGAGCTCTGCATCCATTGCTTTCCTTATGTCAGATACAGCAGAATGGTCAAGGGACAAAAGCTGAGATCCCAGTGACCTAAATATGGCTACGACACATCAGACAGGCCAGGTTGAGGGGATTGCAGACCAGCGCTCAGTGAGGGGGACATGTCACGGCTGCTGCATGGGGCCAAGGCAGCGTGTGACTGATCTGGGTCTCTGCTGCCGGTGCCCACAGAGGACAAGGTGGGGGCTTTTGGACCTGGGCCAGGTGATTAGCTGTGTCAGCTTTGAGCTCCTGGGAACAAGAGAGAGCCCAGGCCAGCCCAACCACTTGGTCACTTGACGAGTTCTGCCAGCCCTGAGGCTCTGTCCCCTAGCTTGCTTTGTCATTCCAGAGAGCAGCCAGGAACATACTTAAGATGGTGCAAGGCTTTGTGGATGAACTAGTGGCCAGAGGATAGCATCAGAACAAGGGGAGGGAGCCAGTGTTCTGAGAGGCTCTAAAGGCCAGGCCCATTTCCAGTGGGCATTTGTTGAGCCAGCCCCTAGTTCTAGGCTCAGGAGCACCACAGTGAGCTGGACAGGTGGTGGCCCCAGGAGACAGTGGATGGAAGGAGCTGTCAGTGGTCCAGTGGGTGGAGAGAGAATCCAGGTCTTTAGAACGTCCTTGTGGACTGGGTGGTAGAGTTGAGCTGTGCGGAGGCCCTGAGGTTGGACCCAGCCTGGTGTGGGGGACTACGGAGCAGCCATGTGGGGGAGGCCTGTAGACGTGGCCAGGAGGGACTCGGCTTCTCTGAGGGGGAACCATGTTGGGGGCTCTGGGCAGGAGTGGGGTGAGGGAAGACTTTTTTTTTTTTTAATTTTTTAAATTTATTTATTTTGTGTGTGGCCAGCTCAGCCCACCAGGGGGCGGGACTGGCTGGCATGTGGT